>NW_020869766.1:144308-156808 GCF_003789085.1 Penaeus vannamei | reverse complement strand
CCTGTAATAACAAGCTGAAACAAGAAAAGGAAAGATAAACAAGCCTTTTCCGAATCCTCGCTCGTTGCCTTAGGCGATCAAGAAGAATGTTTCCGTAACAACTGCATTTGAACAGAATAAGAAATCGCATTGCTGTCATCGGAGGCTGTAAAGGCTGCAAGAAGTGAGCATTTACGCTAATGATAATGATATTAAACTTGCATTACAAATTGTTTGAAACCAAATTTGATTTCCACCGACATATTCAGTGATCTGTGAATAAAACTTTTTTTTTCATTGTTCGTGTCATAAATCCTCCCGCTCCCCCCCCCTCCCCAAAGGCGCATTGTAATTCTTGTACTTTTATTGTTATCTCACGAAAATAATGTTCATAATGTTCAGAGCTATAACAACTAAAAGTAAAATCGTGTGGACATTCATGATTGAGGTAATCGAAGTGATCAACTTTATTATCGTCATCATTTCTATTTCTTTGACCATTATCGTGATTATCACCACTATCATTAATTTCGTTATTAATTAAGAACATTACAGTTATCATTAGTATATTTATAAAACATTCAATTATCTTCGTTATCATTATTGTCATAATTATTGAATCATCATTACCTCCATTATCATTATATCTATTTTTACTGTCATTATCATTATCATGGAAGACAGAACACTATTTTTTATATACACTGGCAAAAATACATTATTATCGTTATTTTCTATTCTCATCTTTCTCCTTTATGTTATATACGACAGTTGTGTTGTTACTTTCATTTTTATCATAATACTCTTACCACCATCATCTATGTTTTCATTCCCATTATTGTTGTTTTTTTATTATCATCATCGCTATGATATAATTATCACTGTTATTATAAGCGTTTTCATTATCATGAAGACCATTATTGTTATTATCCATAATATTATAATAATAATTATTATTATGAGTTTTATCATTATCAATATTATCATCATTGTTTTTATTATCTTTATTTTTATTTTTGTTGGTATCATTTTTTATAAATTTTTTCATTATTGTCATCATTATTCTTACTGTCATTTTTGTTATTACAATAATGATTATTATTATTATAAATATTAGCTTCACTACCGCTACTTCTTTATAATTGACTTCCTGTTTCTCCTGCAAGGCTTTCGTATGGTCATAGTATTATACCTATTCCATATCGTCACAATAACACATTGCTACAGCTTTCAATTCAACATGATTTTTATTCACAAAACTTTTCTCTAAAAATACATATGTATACAAGAAAAAAATGCGGTCTATCATTCGTGTCTAATTCCCTTGCAGTTGCTGTATTAATGTTTTTTTTTTCCTGTACTTTTGTTTGTTTGTTTTTGTGTACGTAGACTATATTATATTTCCATTGTTGAGAAACATTTTGGTTATTATCATTTTCTTTCAGAGAAAAATGAAGTCAGCTTTTCAAACTCTCCAACTTTCTCTCTCTATTTATAAATATACGTATATCTCATTTTCTCGGTTTCTTTATCCGTTTCCGTATCTTTCTCTGCCTGGCGCCTCTTGTTCCCGCCCCTCTCCTCTCTCTCTCTCTACTCCTCTCTTTTTCTCCAGCTCTCTCTGTGTCTACATGTGTGTATGTGCCTCTCCCTCTTTGCTTACGATAAATGTGTTACAGTGTTGAAGAGGGAACTTATATGGACTAAATTTTATTGTTTTCTTTGGGAATAGATACGCGTACACTTTTATTTCCAATACCATTGTGTCCTTTTCAGCAAAATGAATCAGTGTTTGGGCGTGTTTCTCTATCCAATCCCCTCTTTCTCTGAATCTATTTTTCTTTCCAAGTCTCCACACCCATTCTCTCTCTTTCTCCCTCTTTCTGTCTCTCACCCTCTCTCCATCTTTTTCTTATGTTAAAACCATAATTAAAATCTATTTGTATAAATTCTTACTGTGTTACATTTGTTGGAATTTTTAGCCTCCATTTGATATGTTGGTTACTTAGTTGATTACGTTTTCACGATGCTTATCTTCCACTGTCTTATGTCACACAAGAATTAAAATCTTTTAAACTCAAGGTAAAAAATATTCAAAGTCAACGGATAAAAGTATGAGAGAGAATGAGGGAGAGGCAGGATTCAGTATCATTGTTATCAATAATATGTGTATATTCTATATCATTGTTGATTTGATAACTTTTATTGCCATTGTAACAACAGATAGATAGTCTAAAACCATTATATAATTTCTTAACATTATAATTTCTTATCATTATATTATCTTCGTTTTTACTTTTGTTTTTTCACGATCATTATCATGATCAACTTTGTGATTTCCTTGTCAGTATCAACATCATCACCATCGCTACATATATATATTTTTTATCATTAGTTGTAGTATTAGTGGCATTTGTTTATCGTCATAACAGTCATAGTCGTTATAAAACACATAGGGGAAAAATAACCTAATCCGAGAAAGCTTCCAGTATCACCTTTATACAAACTTGCGGGACGAACAGAGGAAAATAGATGAATAAACAAAGAAGCAAACAAACTTATACGATATATATAAACAACCCCTCACCTTCAAAAAAAGCCTTGTGTTTAAAGGCCGTACTATAAAAAAAAAAAAAAAAAGTCAGGCAATGCGTTGCCAGCAGCTAAAGGGTCGAATTTTCGTACCACAAAACACCACTTTCAGCTTCGCCAGGCTTTAGCGGGAGAAAAAAGTATTGGAACATCGCCCGACTATGAAAGCCAGCTATACCCCTCTCTTTCATCGCCACTTTCGTAAATATTTCTCAATAAAGTTACTGAATAATTTTAATTAACTTATAACAACTAAAAATTTACGTGTTATCTCGTATATTTGGTGTGTTGCATTAGGAGTTATCAAGCGAGAGTAGCGACCGTCCGAAGCAGCCCGAGTGGAAAAGCCTAGGTGAAGAAATATAATCAAGACTCGCCTAACGTATGTGAGACAGCATAGGAATAAAACTACCATGCCACGTTCGCGCTACTCAGCAAAATACTTGACTTCTGTGCAGAATATATGCGACACCCTCTTGCCGAGGGATTCAAATCGGGGTGAGAAGATTGCCGAGCTCGCCACGGGGCATTAGTCCTCAAGCAGGAGCATGATAGACTCAGGCAACCCCCGTCGGCCTAAGTGCGCAGCGAACCCAGCTTTAGCCCATAGCGCGCGGGAACCCAAACAGAACTGTTGGCCATTCGGTTAGCTCAGTGAGCCTCCCCACCACAACATCCTTGCGTACTGCTCCGAACGCCTTGCGTATTAAATGCACTGTTCGTAAAAGTGTAATCTGAGTCTCCTCTATCTCGGTGCATCTATTCTCTTCATTGCGTGACACTTTCTCTTAACCAACAGAGAAACTACTGTATTCTTATCAACCAGAGTGTCTGCGACTTCCCCTCCTGCAGCGCTAACCTTACATACACGATGGAAGCGGATGACCTGTTACGTGTTATGGCCCGGTCTGGTGGAGGGTAGGGGTAAAAATGATCGATAGGCGCACCATATTGCAGGGTAGGAAAAGGTAACGAGGGGAGGACTGCAGGTGTGATCCATGAAGCGTGGACGCAGACTCAAGTGCCCAGCGTGCCAAGGGGCGAGAGCACATGTTGGTGAAATCAGTTAACGTGTGTAGTTAGACGAGTGTTCCTTGTTTGTAGTTGACAAGAGTTCTGGGAAGGGTTGTTTACAGTGGCTACTAGATGGCCCAGTTAGTACCCTCATGTTTTGTTATCCAAGCCTATTGCGGTCGAAATTCCTAATCTGCAGGCACAGAAAGTCGGTCACATAGGGGGCCAGGGAAGGGGGCCACCGGTGAGACGATCAGGTATCGGCGAGGATAAAGGCACCGAACTCAGGAAGGAGTTACAATAAGACTGTGTTTCCAGAGGGGCAGCAGTGTAGAAGATTTCCGAGGTCGTGCTGGCACTGTCGCTCAGGCCGCCTCCCATATGGACCCAATCCTCCCGCCTCGCCACGTGTACGGTAAAGTGTCATTTTGTACTCATGCAAGCGTTAGGTCAGTTGTGCTGAAATAGGCTACGGGCACGCTCGGGTAGGGAGCGTGATTTCGACTATGTACTCAGGCTCGGAGGGGTTACGGGCGTCTGAGAGGCCTCCGAATATGGTGGATGGAACACTCGGGGCGTGGGTAATCGTGAAGCGCAAGGTCCGCGGGGGGGGCTGAGTTCCCGATAGTGAGAAAGATGTCGCTCTCGACTTCGAAGGAACGACTGAGTCGTGCGTGCGAAGTCCGTGGATACCATGGGCGAGGTCTCTATCTCTATAGATTAGTTCCAGCTGTTCTACCGATCCCTTAAATTTGTTATTTCCTCCCTTGGAAATGTTTTTCTTCTCTCTCCTCCTCTCTGTATATACCTCCTTCGTTCCTGCTCCTCTCATCTTTTTTCCTTACTTCCCCAATCTTCCTCTACTCATCACGCACACCACAAATCACACAATCTATGTCTATTTGTCTTTCTATCTCTTCCATTTCTCTCTCTCCATTTTCTTTCTCTCCTATTAGCCCTCTCTTTACTCCCTTAACCTCCCTTTCCTCAAACTCCCCTTTTCCTCCCTCTTTCATCCCTTTTCCTCCCTCTTCTTCAAACCTCTTTTCGTCCCTCTCCCTCCCCCCATTCTCCTAGGATGGCGACACCTAGGTCCTTCTCCTGGCCTTGCGTTAATCAAATTCCTTTTGGTGCTTTCATACTCGGCGATCCTCATCTATGCCCTGGTCTCGTGCCGCTCTCTTCTACCTCATCCTCGGCCTTTTCCCTATCAACACATCTCTCCTCACCATCTTCCTCTCCGGCGCCCTCCGCTCTTGCACTACATCGTGCCTCTCTATCGTATCATTAACCTCCTTCTCTCCTCTCCGCGTGCCTTCGCTCACATCTTCTTCCATCCCTGCACTCTTCACTCTCATCCACTTCATTATTCACCCTTCTCCTTTTCCACTTCCCTCTCACTATATACCAATCACCCTTCTTCCTTTCGCGTGCTCCCCATCCCTCTCACACCTCTCTCATATACTAATCTCTTTGACTTTTTCTCCTCAATTACATGCATTCCTTTCGCTCCCCTCTCGAACGACAATCACTCCTCTCCTCCCCCAACACACCCCCGACACTCCCTACCGTGCTATCCCCAAGACACTGCGTTGCGCGGGGCGAGTCGGGGGACTCCTCTCTGTGATAAACGGGCTAGCAAGATAACTATTCGAAACATCTATTACTGTTCTGAGTTCGTCGTCGGTTCCCCGAAAGTGACGATCCGGCGCGTCCTTCCGAGGCCGGTCACGCTGGATGCTGTATAAGAGAATAGTGAACTCGTTTGTATAAACTTTCTCGCCGCAACGTGCCTATTAACACTCATTTACACTCCTAAACTCTCTTTACTTTGGTGATTCTCTGTACGGAGCGAGGGCGTCTGCTCTCCTCGGGGAGAGCAGGCCGCACCTCCGCCAGCTTTCGCAGTACCTACCGGTTACATCTCTCCATCCCGCGAAACAATGACATTACCATCCAATCCTGATTTCATGTCATAGGCACACACTCGTGTGAACTATTGTATCCACTCGCAGCTCATGTCCTCCTCCTGAAGTCTATAACGCTTCCGCCGCCATGACTTCCTCCACGTCCGTGTTCTCCTGCCGCACGCTCTGTCTATCCTCCTGCCTGATCATCCGACCGCAGGCTTCCTCCTCGGTCTCCCTCGCCGTCAGCTTCCTCCTCCTCCTCCATCTCCTCCTAAAAACCTTCCTCCGCCCTATCAGTTCTCCAATCTCATCGTACGTATCTTCCTCCTCCGTCCTCTTCCATCTCCTCCTCCTCCTGCCACCTCCATCTCGTCCTCGCGTTAACTCACCATCTCCCGTCATCCATTAGGCTACCTTCGTGCCCCACCTCTTTACCATCACATCACACCCTCTCTGTGCTATACCTGCTGACCGTTACTCGCGTGTGCGCCATACCTCCGAACTTTTCCGCCAACTATGAGCGAACTCCGCCTCATTCTCTAGCACATCTACCATATAAGTACACTCCCCTATATGCCACCCCCACAGTAGAGAGTAGCATGTCGTGCATCTCTATACGTAAACCTAGCTCTTTCTATTCTATCAGTAATCAGATCTCTTCATCTCCCACACAACTCCAACACATTTCTGAACGTTACAGCTATTCCACCTATGTGCACATCAATATTTTCGCGTCTTTGCCAAACATAGCTTTTGCTTCACCAGATATTGCATTTCTCACTTTTCCATATCTCTAATTCCACCTCCCTCAGCATCATCAACATACCACATATTCGTACACACCATACAGCCCATCCCACCATCTTCTCTACGAAAATCACGTCTCTCTTGGTAGCTGTTAATTCACTACGTCCGACGACTGGCCTATGCCTCACCTCCACCTCCGCGACTCTCGACCTTCACCTCATCCACGAACATGCAAAAATATGAACATTCTTAACCGATCAACATTTTTTAATTTACTTGATATGGCAGAATTTGTCCAAAATTAAATAGTTATTATATTGCTAACCCATTATTTTCCGAACACATTTTATGCCCTTTCCAAGTACTCTAACCTAGCTCTCATTTCAAAGTCAGATACCATAGTGAAAATACATTAGTCTTGTAAAACTCCCAAGGATTTTGATAAATATAATTTGTTTCAGAAATGTCTGCAGTATTCGATGAATTAGAGTGTCTTGAAGCCCTTGAAGACCTAGATGCTGCAGACAACAGGATATTCCCAGAAGGTGCATCACTGACAGGATGAATCTTTTGCATTCTCTGCATGATGAGTTCATCAAAAGATTTCGCTTATCAAAAACAACAGCACTCAATTTACTAGACAAGCTACAGATTCAAGAAACTCGAGATGGGAGGTAATATTGACTTTAATTGAGCCAGTTGAATTATTTTATGTTAGCAGCATTATAACGTTTGCTTGTATTGTTATAAATGCAGTTGTAAGTTTTTTTTTTTTAGAAAATCCAAATGAAATTTCTAAAATATTGACACAAATACATAGATAAGTAAGAAGTTATTAAGTATGTCTTTTGATAAATAAAACATTTTTAGTGTAATCATGATACTATATCCATGTTGATATTTTGTAAATAAATAATTATCTGCTGATGTAGTTATTAAAATGTTCTAAATATGTATGTTTTTTAACAAGGGTTATATTTAGAGAATAGTGATTTATTCTGAACGTCAAAATCTAAAATATGTTGTATTTCCTTTCAGGATCACCAGTACCACCCCGCCTACAACTGTTAATTACATTGCGATGGATGGCCACTGGTAGCTTCCAGTTGACTATTGCTGACACTTTTGACGTTTCACAACAACTTGTGAGCAAGTGCACAGCCAAAATAGTCCGAGCCATAGCATTTCTGCTACAAGATTATGTGAAACGACCATCGAGAGAACATTTTTCTAACATCAGGAATTATTATTTTGAAATGTCTGGTTTTCCTGGGGTATTGGGTGCAGTTGACTGCACACATATTCATAGTCCTGGAGGTGCTAGAGCAGAAGAGTTCAGGTGTAGAAAGGGATTTTTGACTTTGTGTGCCGTTGGCCTGGTTCTGTTCATGACAGCCGAATATTTAATAATAGCAGATTATTTTTTGATCTTCAACATGATCTGCTAGAAGGGCATCACTTATTAGGTGACTCAGCCTATCCACTGCTACCATTCCTCCTCACCCCAGTGGCAAATCCTGTTGGCCAAAGAGAATTCAGATGCAATATATCACATTCCAAAGCACGAAATACCATTGAAAGAGCATTTGGTGTTCTGAAAATGAGATTCAGGTACCTCACCATTCCATTGAAAATTAATTTAACAACAGTCATGGCGACTATTTGCAGTGCAGCTGTGTTGCATAATATGGCTGTTAAGTATAAAGAAGATCTGTACATGTGTAATGATGATGGAGAGGAAGAAAGTGTAAATATTGAAGAAAATATAGAACAATTTGTAAATGCTGCCGGTCGACAGAAAAGAAATAATATCATTAATGAATATTTTTCTTAAATGTTTCATGCTAAAATGCCATTTTTTGTTGATATTTTTCTGTTTTGCTTAAATTAAGCATATGACAGTCATGACAGCCTCATTCACAAAAATACTATTTACGCTATGTTTACTTCGATTGGTTGCCATAAGTACAAAAGTGGGATCCAGCAAGTGTACTGAAATATAATTCCGTAACTGTACATAGTTATGTATATGATGACACAGACACACACACACACACACACACACACACACACACACACACACACACACACACACACATATATATATATATATATATATATATATATATATATATATATACTATATATATATATATATATATATATATATATATATATATATATATATATATATATATATATATATATATATATATATATATATATATATATATATTTATATATATATATTTATATATATATATATATATATATATATATATATATATATATATATATATATATATATATATATATATATATATATATATATATATATATATATATATATATATATATATATATATATATATATATATATATATATATATCACTTGCTTGCGATTCTGCAGAGATAGATAGGCAAATATGCCTACATACTTAAAACAGATTTTGAAGAAATGTCCGCCAAAAATCACGCTAGAAATAACCGGACATTTTTATGGTAATTTTCCACGTTCATTAGATTAGCGTTTGTCATTAAAGGCTGAAGTTTTTACATGATGTAAAGATTGACGAGTTTGAGAACTTTATAGACATCAAAAGCTTTTGTTTAATTAGTTACAAGCTGTTTTAATCAGCGCATAATTTTATAAAAAAAAAAATCTCTTTTAATTTCATCCCCTTTTCGAAGTATAGCGTCACCCAAGAATTTTCAACTGCGTGGATGATAATATAACTGAAATGCATATATAAATGTATTTTAAGAATAGAAGAAAAATCAAGAAATAGGGAAATGAATAATGAATAAATAACATAATTCATTTTTTCCTCTTTATCTCTTTATTCATCAGTTCATTCCTTTATCTATTTCTCTATCTATCTGCATATCTATCTGCCAGGTGAGCAAAGTACTGAAGCCTCATTTTAGCTTCACAATTTCAAAAGTGGTTGTGCTCTCTCGTCCCCGTAGTCTTTTTTTCTATTTTCATTAATCTATCTATTTCTTTTTTATTAGCATTAGTTCACTAATTTTTATATTAGCATTCAGTTAGCGCTATTGCAATTTGTGTTCTTTTTAGAGGTGAGAGAGAGAGAGAGAGAGAGAGAGAGAGAGAGGGAGGGAGGAGGGAGAGAAGGAGGGAGAAAGAGAGAGAGAGAGGGGGGGGGAGGGAGGAGAGAGAGAGAGAGAGAGGGGAGGGAGGAGGGAGAGAGAGAGAAAGAGAGGGAGGGAGGAGAGAAGAGAGTGAGGAGAGAACATGCGTTCAAATTTGCTAAAAAAGCGATATAATAAAACAGGAAAGGGAAAGAAAAGTGACGTTAATAATCATGAAATCATAGAGAATTATAATGGAAAAACCAAGATGCCTCGGTCGCAGTCCGTTTTCCCCTACTACGTGTTTATGTGCGCCTGTGTACGTTTTTCTACTTATGTGTGTAGGCCATGTGCAACTCATGATAGGTCAATCAAAATTCCATTATTTATTCCCTATTTCAGTGAAGGACGTCAAAACAAGCCATGTCTTTCTTATGTAAAATATACGTATATCTATATGAATTTCGCAGCAGAAAAGTGGAAATAAAGAAAATGAGAACAAGTGAAAGTAGAAAGTGCAGTAAAATGCGAATGCTGAAAAATAGTTCAAAACTGAAAGAAAAGTGCGCTAGCAAAACAGAAATATAGAACTATAGCAAATCATAATATTTATGGATTAATAGATTAATACTACATAACACACATACAAATATATATATGTGTGTGTATACATACATACATGTATATATTTACATATATGTACACACACTCACGCACACACACGCACACACACACACACACACACATATATATTTATATATGTATATATATACATATGTACACATAATATGTATATATATATATATATATATATATATATATATATATATATATATATATATATTATATATCATATATATACATATATATAATATACATCTATTCTATATATATTATATATATATATATATATATATATATATATATTATATGTGTGTGTGTGTGTGTGTGTGTGTGTGTGTGTGTGTGTGTGTGTGTGTTCGTGTGTGCCTATATGGAAATATATTCATGTACGTACGTACACACACACACACACACACACACACACACACACACACACACACACACACACACACACACACACACACACACACACACACACACACACACACACACACACACACACACACAACACACACATACACACACACACACATACATACACGCACTCACGCGCAGGCAGGCACTCACACGCAAAAAGACACACACGCACTGACGCATGCACGCTCGCACTCATGCATATTTACAAAAACACGCACAAGCAAACTAATTCAAGCACACATCCTAATGGACGCACATACAGACTAACACACACACATCAGGTGCGCCCGCGCGCACTCCCAAAAAATATGTTGGATAAATATCCCTCCCAACCCATTCTTATTGCCCCGCGACACCGTGGCCGAGAGGGTAAGGGCGCCAGATTCGAAACCTGCGATCGCGAGTTCGAATCTGCAAAAAGGAGCCAAAAGCGCTCCCTCTGGCTGCAACCTCGCCCGGGGCTGAAAGACATGGAAAGCCCGGGGCACAAATAATACAAGACGCCCGCCGGTTGCAATCAGTTTTTCGTTATTGTGTATTTTTATGTGTGTATGTGTAATTATGTGTGTGCAACTCATGATAGGTCAATAAATATTCCATTCTTTCCCATTTCATTGTAGGACGTCAAAACAACCCATATCTTTCTATATCAAATATATTTATGTTCCAGTGAATCGTGTAATTGTATATGTGAAATTCTATCTTCAATCGATGAGGAACCAAATAATAATAATAATTATATATAAATGAATAAATAAATAAACGTGAAAATGGCAAAAAATTAAAGTAGAACATCCAGTAAACCACAAAAAGAAAGTAGTGAAATAAAATGTACAGAAAACTGCGCCAACAAAACAGCAAATAAAGTGAAAATAAAAAACGAGCGAATGAGAAAAGGCGGAAGTAGAAAATCCGCCTAAAATGAGATAAAAATGCGAATTAAGAAAAGCCGTGAGAAAGTGAAAAATGGCGATCTTAATAAAGAAAAGGGCGCTAACAAAATAGAAATTAACGCAGAAAAAATACACACGTCTAAGAAATTACACTGTTGAATGTTTCTAGTTCATGGATGTGCCCGGACTATGCTTGGACGCTCGAGGCAAAATGTGAATGCATGAAATTTTCGAAATAAAAGGTTAAATAAAAACTAAAAGCATTATGAAATATATAAGAATACAGTGACTGAATTTCTAATCTATTTTCGGAAACAGCTCAAAATGAAATAACAAACGATAATGCAGTAAATGCGTAGAAAAGTAAATGACCAATTAAACTTTATTCATTAACGAATAAATTTGTTTCGTTACTGCTCTTAAGTATATAGGCCGACTCAGAAATAATTACCGTATTTGTTAAATGTTAGTTTTTCTTTCTCCTTGTAGATTTACAAATATGAATTTGACGCCAATAATCACTTTTTTTCCTGCATTTTTGTCGCGTCATCGAAAAATTATCTTGGAGGATTTATCTTTTATCACTTCGGACTTAACTTATAAAAAAATATGAATAAGTTAATGAATATTGTGATCTTTACCTCATCGTTTATACACAATAGAAGCAAATGTATACTCAAGGGACTTCATATCAATAGAAACTACAAAATAATTGGCCTCCACAAAACCCTCCGCGATTCCCCAGAGAGATCGCCGGGCCATTCCCTAATGCACCGGATTTGCAGGATTTAACCCAATACCGCGTTCAGTTTCTCAGCAGACGATGGCAGGGCGATCGTCTGGGTCGTGGGAAGCCCTCGCCTTTCGAGGCTTTTCACGAGAAACTCCCCTGCGTGAAGTGGATGTTTAGGAAGTATTTTGACAAAAGTATCTACTGGGACGGAAGAATACCAATACATACACACACAGAGAAACATGTTGCAACATGAACGACGAAGGGAAGGGCAAGAAAACACACGAATATGCCGAAGGCCTTTTCACTATTGCTTCGTCAGGGCAATAGTGAAAAGGCCTTCGGCATATTCGTGTGTTTTCTTGCCCTTCCCTTCGTCGTTCCTGTTGCAATCTGTTCAACATGAATTCCACACAGAAAAACATATACAAGTAGATGTAAACAAAAAAAAATACATATATTATACATAAACATACACAGAGAAACATATACAAGTA
>NW_020869766.1:136808-139308 GCF_003789085.1 Penaeus vannamei | reverse complement strand
TCATGAGAAACTGTTCAACACCTGTACACACCTGCCACTAATTGGGCGTGGTGTTCCCTCTGGTTCAACGAGCGTTAACTTTCTGATTCAGTAAGTTGGGAAATAGATTCAAATGGAGGATTATAAGACGGAAGTAGCCTTGAGTTCTGCCTTTGTGCCATAGCATTATGAATATGCGAAGATATGTTTGGTTAGCTGCACGAGTGGGAGACTTTTTCATACCGCAAGCATGAGAGTATATAGATAAGATAAATCACGTAAAAAATCATATTTGCATTCCTCGTTTCGGTGTATTTACACATTATAAATAGAGATAGAGAAACGATGTTACACAGACAGCAAGGCAAAAGCACTAGCGTGTCTCTATCAAGGGCGCCCACCTTATACTAGTTAAAACGAACAAGGTTAGCATCTTAGGAGGATCACGTATTAACTACAGCGAAACAATTATGCAAACTACGTAATTCAAACCTCATTATAAATTAGATTTTTATTTCTTTTCAATCATAAGAAAATTGTTTTTTGTCTTTCAATATTGTGGACAGAATGGAAATTCCTAAGGCATAAAAGAATAGACATTTAAAACATATGCTTAAAATAACAATAATAATAATAATAATAATAAAACAAAAAAATAGATAACTAATAAATAAAATAAAAAGCAGAGTATCCAGCCTAGGCTTTTGGTTTCCTAAATCTTAAAATAACCATATGTTGGCCTACTTACCTTGAGCACTTGAAATGCGAATATGGGAATGCACACTGGGTTTTTAATGTGATTGACGTTAATTAAACTAAAATGTCGACACCAGTAGAAAGAAGTAAAATCCATAGCAAAATAGGGCATCCGACCAATCTTTTGTTCATTAGGAAGGCATCCTCTAACATCTCGGTGCAGAACTTGTTTACCAAAATCAACGTGGTGCGCTATCTGGATATAATAACTATGCTGAGGATAATAAAATATATGTACGCTATGCTGCTTATTCTAAACGTGACACCAGTTTTTGGTGCTTTTGTTTCGAGTTTCTCCTACACCCTTCCTAGGAAACATTATCTGCCCCCTCATAGCCTTATAATGACTCATCTATAGGTAGGCATCAATTCGATTCTGTCTGAGCCAGGGCATGTGCCACATGGACCTGACGAGTTTTCAGTGTGAACATGACCCTGACATTGCCACCACCATTCCTCAACCCAGAAAGTCTGGAGCGATCCCTCCTCTCCGCTGAGATACGTGTCTTCACATATCTGTACGTGGCTGAGGTAGCAGAGGCAAGTGTCTAGTGCACTACAGAAGACACCAAACAGATTTGCGAAATCAGTATCGTCGTGAGAGCGGAAGCACAGAGGTAGTCGCCAGGAGGAGTCCGAACTGGAAGGAGCCACGGAGGTCGCCCAGGAGGAGTCCGAACTGGAAGGAGCCACGGAGGTCGCCCAGGAGGAGCCTGGAAGGAGCCACGGAGGTCGCCCAGGAGGAGCCCGAACTGGAAGGAGCCACGGAGGTCGCCCAGGAGGAGCCCGAACTGGAAGGAGCCACGGAGGTCGCCCAGGAGGAGCCCGAACTGGAAGGAGCCACGGAGGTCCCAGGAGGAGCCCGAACTGGAGCCAGGAGGTCGCCCAGGAGGAGTCCGAACTGGAAGCCACGGTCGCCCAGGAGGAGAGCCCGAACGAAGGAGCCACGGAGGTCGCCCAGGAGGAGGAGCCCGAACTGGAAGGAGCCACGGAGGTCGCCCAGGAGGAGGAGCCCGAACTGGTGGAAGGAGCCACGGAGGTCGCCCAGGAGGAGGAGCCCGAACTGGTGGAAGGAGCCACGGAGGTCGCCCAGGAGGAGGAGCCCGAACTGGTGGAAGGAGCCACGGAGGTCGCCCAGGAGGAGGAGCCCGAACTGGTGGAAGGAGCCACGGAGGTCGCCCAGGGGGAGGAGCCCGAACTGGTGGAAGGAGCCACGGAGGTCGCCCAGGAGGAGGAGCCCGAACTGGTGGAGGAGCCACGGAGGTCGCCCAGGAGGAGCCGAATGGAAGGAGCCACGGAGGTCGCCCAGGAGGAGGAGCCCGAACTGGAAGGAGCCACGGAGGTCGCCCAGAAGGAGCCCGAAGTGGAAGCCCCGGAGACCCAGGAGCTTAAAAGGTTCTTCAATGTGACCTACATATTGGCACTGCCACAACCACTTATTCACTTAGAGAGTCTTGAACAATTGTTCTACGATAAGATGATCAATTCTCAGTTCGCCACACATCTATTTGAGCTTAGAGACTTTAGTGCCTGGTGCAGTACAGGTGAACTGACCACGTGCAACATCAGCTTCATATTTGTTATAACCCAGGAGGAGCCCGAACTGGAAGGAGCCACGGAGGCCCAGGAGGAGTCCGAACTGGAAGGAGCCACGGAGGTCGCCCAGGAGGAGCCCGAACTGGAAGGAGCTACGGAGGTCGCCCAGGAGGAGCCCGAACTGGAAGGAGACGGAGGTCGCCCAGGAGGAGCCCGAACTGGAAGGAGC
>NW_020869766.1:126808-131808 GCF_003789085.1 Penaeus vannamei | reverse complement strand
TGGTTAAATTTTGAGCCTAACCTAACCTAACCTAACCTAACCTAACACCTTTTGCAGGGTAATGTAAACCTATCGTGGATTAAACTGAATTTACGATCAAGTTTATGTGAGAAAACGAAATTTGGAGTCTCCTGGTTAAATTTGAGTCTAACCATAACCTAACCTAACCTAACCTAACCTAACCTAACGTAACCTAACCTAACCTCACCCAAATTGCAGTAATGTAACCTATCGTGGATTAAACTATTTTACGATTAAGTTTATTGAGAAAACGAAAATTGGAGTCTCCTGGTTAAATTTGAGTCTAACCTTAAACCTTAACCTACCTAACCTAACCTAACCCACACCAAATTGCAGGTAATGTAACCTATCGTGAATTAAACTGATTTACGATCAAGTTTAGTGAGAAAACGAAATTTTGGAGTCTCCTGGTTAAATTTGAGTCTAACCTAACCTAACCTAACCTAACCCTAACTAACCTAACCTAACCTCACCAAATTGCAGGTAATGTAACCTATCGTGTGGATTAAACTGATTTACGATCAAGTTTATGTGAGAAAACGAAAATTTTGGAGTCTCCTGGTTAAATTTGAGTCTAACCTAACCTAACCTAACCTAAACCTAACGTAACCTAACCTAACCTCCACCAAATTGCAGGTAATGTAACCTATCGTGGATTAAACTGATTTATGATCAAGTTTATGTTGAGAAAACCGAAATTTAGAGTCTTCCTGGTAAATTGAGTCTAATCCTAACCTAACCTAAACTAACCTAACCTCACCAAATTGCAGTAATGTAAAACCTATCGTTGATTAAATGATTTACGATCAAGTTTATGTGAAAACGAAATTTGGAGTCTCCTGGTAAATTTGGAGTCTAACCTAACCTAACCTAACCTAACCTAACTAACCTAACTAACCTAACCTAACCTCATTGCAGGAATGTAACCTATCGTGGATTAAACTTGATTTACGATCAAGTTTATGTGAGAAAAACGAAATTTGGAGTCTCCTGGGTTAAATTTTGAGTCTAACCTAACCTAACCTAACGTAAACCTAACCTCACCAAATTGCAGTAATGTAACCTATCTGGATTAAACTGATTTACGATCAAGTTTTATGTGAGAAAACGAAATTTGGAGTCTCCTGGTTAAATTTGAGTAACCTAACCTAACCTAACCTAACCTTAACGTAACCTAACCTAACCTTACCAAATTGCAGGTATGTAACCTATCGTGGATTAACTGATTTACGATCAAGTTTATGTGAAGAAAACGAAATTTGAGCTCCTTGGGTAAATTTGAGTCTAACCTAACCTAACCTAAACCTAACAAACTAACTAACGTAACCTAACCTAACCTCACCAAATTGCAGGTAATGTAACCTATCGTGGATTAAACTGATTTACGATCAAGTTTATGTGAGAAAACGAAATTTGGAGTCTCCTGGTTAAATTTGAGATCTAACCCTAACCTAACCTAACCTAACCTAACCTAACCTAACGTAACCTAACCTAACCTCACCAAATTGCAGTAATGTAACCTATCGTGGATTAAACTGATTTACGATCAAGTTTATGTAGAAAACGAAATTTGGAGTCTCCTGGTTAAATTTGAGTCTAACCTAACCTACCTTAACCTAACCTAACCTAACCTAACCTAACCTCACCAAATTGCAGTAATGTAAACCTATCGTGGATTAAACTGATTTACGATCAAGTTTTATGTGAGAAAACGAAATTTGGAGTCTCCTGGTTAAATTTGAGTCTAACCTAACCTAACCTAACCTAACCTAACTTAACCTAACCTAACCTCACCAAATTGCAGCTAATGTAACCTATCGTGGATTAAACTGATTTACGATCAAGTTTATGTGAGAAAACGAAATTTGGAGTCTCCTGGTTAAATTTGAGTCTAACCTAACTAACTAACTAACCTAACCGAACGTAACCTAACCTAACCTCACCAAATTGCAGGTAATGTAACCTATCGTGGATTAAACTGCATTTACGATCAAGTTTATGTGAGAAACAAATTTGGAGTCTCCTGGTTAAATTTGAGTCTAACCTAACCTAACCTAACCTAACCTAACCTAACGTAACGTAACCTAACCTTCACCAAATTGCAGGTAAATGTAACCTATCGTGGATTAAACTGAATTTACGATCAAGTTTATGTGAGAAAACGAAATTTGGAGTCTCCTCTTAAATTTGAGATCTAACCTAACCTAACCTAACCTAACCTAACGTAACCTAACCTAACCTCACCAAATTGCAAAGCTTATGTAACCTATCGTGGATTAAACTGATTTACGATTCAAGTTATGTGAGAAAACGAAATTTGGAGTCTCCTGGTTAAATTTGAGTCTAACCTAACCTAACCTAACCTAACCTAACCTAACTAACCTAACCCAAAACTAACCTAACCTAACCTCCCAAATTGCCAATTTAATGTAACCTATCGTGGATTAAAACTGATTTACGATCAAGTTTATGTGAAGAAAACGAAATTGGAGTCCTCCTGGTTAAATTCTGAGTCTAACCTAACCTAACCTAACCTATAACCCTAACGTAACCGTAACCTAATCTAATCTCACCAAATTGCAGGTAATGTAACCTATCGNGTGTGTGTGTGTGTGCGTGTGTGTGTGTGTATGAATGCATGTATATATAAGTATATATACATATTTTATCGAAATTTCTGGCCCAAATGAGCGAGGTCCAAGGCGTCCAACTCGCGCGCAATACGTGGCCCCGGGATGGTCCCAAATGGCCCTCGGGTGAAGCCGAAATTAGATCATCATGAAGAAAATTATTGTATGGTTAAGAGATTGGAAATTTATAGATTACATTCATTATCTATTCACAGTTAGATCATTTGATTTCTTTTTCTGTTTGGGCGAAATGCTTATCGCTTTCCATCATCTTTCCCTCCCTTTGCCCCCTTCTGTCTGTTTGTCTGTCTGTCTGTCTATCTCTCTCTCTCCCTTCCCCTCCTTCTGGACTTTTTTTCTTTCCTCTTCCTCTCCTTCGTTTAAATTTCTTTGTTTCCCCTGTTCCCCCTTCACCTCCCCCTCCCTCACTCCCTTCCCCGCTTCTCCTCCCTCCATCCCTCCCAGCTCCACCTTCCCTTCCCTCCCTCCCTCTCTTCCCTCCACCCAAACCCCCCTTCCCTACTCTTCGTCCACCCTACCCAGTTCCACCTCCCCTTCCCTCCTCACCCCACCATCCCTCCACCTTTCTCCCTCCCTCCACCTTCCTCCCTCTCCTCCCCCACCTTTCCACCCTATCCCTACCTTTCCCCCCCTCCACCTCTCCAACTCCCTTTGCCCCACCTCTCCCTCCCCCTACCCTCCCCCCTCACCCACCAGCTCGAGGCCCAGACCAAGGCAACGTAGCATTCCGAGCTGGACCGCCGGCGAGTCAATACCTCGGTTCTGTCGCTCTCTCGGTCGCTCGCTCCTCAAGACGAGAAGTTGTGAAGAGTGTGGTGTGAGGTGTGGTTATTGTTGTTATTCTTTTTTGTTGTTGTTGTTTATTTGTTATTTTCTACAGTTGTTTCTATTGGTGTTAGTTTTGTTATTATTGTTATCATTATTACTATTATTTTTATTATGATTATCATTAGTAATACTATTATTTCTATATTTTAAAAAAATCCATTGTTATTATTGTTATTATTATTATGATTATTATTATCATCATCATTATTATGATGATCATTATTATCATCGTCATTATTATTGTCGTTATAATAGTAATCATACTACTACTAATAATGATTACCATTAACATGCTTATTATCACTACTGCTGTTATTATCATTATTATGATGATGATTATTACTATGATAATTATTGTTATCATTATCCTCATTATCATTATTATCTATAATATTTACTTTCAATATTATCGTTTGTATTATCACTTTTATTATTATCATTATTATTAACATTATTATCATCATTATTACTCTTTCTATCATTATCATATTACTATTATCATTATTATCTTTATTGCTATTATTGTTATTATCATTATCATTATCATTGTCATCATCATCATTATTGTCATTATCATTATTATTATTGCTATCATAATTGTTATTATTGTTATTATTAGTATGATTATTATTATGATATATATTATTATTATCATAATATATCATTATTATCATTATCATTAGTTTTACTATTATTATCATTATTCATTAATTATATATTATCATTATATATTATATAATGATAATATTATTGCACTATTGTAATGATAATGGAATGATAATGACGATAATAAGGATACCAATAATAAAATAATAATAATGATAAGATGGTAATGATAATAAAATAATGATAGTAAGGATGGTGATGATAATAATAATGATAATGATAATAATAAGAAACAAGAAAACAACAACACCAACAATAATGATAATAATGAAGGTAAAAGAACATTAGTGAAATGAAAAAAAATGATGATAACGATAATGAGAATGATAGTAATGATAATGATTATGATGTTAATGATATTAGTAATGGTAATGATAATGATAATAAAGATTATTATTGATATCGATATCACATTGTTATCAATAATATCATTATCATTATCATCATTACCATTATGAGCAATATGATTATCATCATCATCATTATTGTTATTGTTATTATTATCATTATTATTATTACTATATAAGTTATGTTATTATTATATTATATATTTATTATCATTATTATCATTATCACTATTATTATCATTGATCATTATTATTATCATTATCATCATTATCATTAGTACTATCATTATCATCATTACAGTTATCATTACCATTATATTCATTATCCTTAAAATGTTGAAAGGGGGGGTAGGGATAAGGAGCTATTTCAGATGATTGTTGTTCATAATTGTTTATTTATCTATTTATCTGTCTGTTTCATTCCATTTGTTTATGATAAGAAGGAAGGTTAACGGTGATTATAATTATTGCTATATTGGTGAACATA
>NW_020869766.1:124099-125578 GCF_003789085.1 Penaeus vannamei | reverse complement strand
CTTCCCCCCTTCCCCTCCTCTACCCCCACCTACTAAATATTGAAGTACAAACCGCTCCTGACAACACAGACCGTCGGGAATATGAAAACAGGTTTACCAAGGAGTGTGTGTGTGTTAGTGAGCGAATGTGAGTGTTTGAGAATGAATATGAGTGAATGTGAGTGTTTAGGAGAGAAATTGAGTGTTTGTGAGTGACGGTGAGTGTTTGAGAATGAATATAAGTGAATGTGAGTGTTTGGGAGAGAATTTGAGTATTTGGGAGTGGAGGTGAGTGTATGTGAGAGTATAAAAATGTTTGTGAGTGAATATGAGTGTTTGAGAGAGAATTTGAGTGTTTGTGAGTGAATATGAATGCTTGCGAGACGACATGAGTATCTTGTGAATGAATAATAGTGTTTGTGAGAGAATTTGAGTATTTGGGAGTGAATATGAGTGTTTGTGAATGAATGTGAGTGAATGTAAGTGTTTGTGAGAGAATTTGAGTATTTGGGAGCGAAGGTAAGTGTTTGTGAGAGAATATGAGTGTCTTTGGGTTCTGAGTGAGGGAATATGAGTGTTTGTGAGTCTCGGTGAGTGAATCTAAGCGTGAGTGAACGTGTGTTAGTGAGTCGTGGCGAGTGAATGATGATACTGTTTGTGAATTTTGGGCAATGTGAATGTTTGTGAGTATTAGTGAGTGAGGATTTGCGAGTATTGATTATGCCTGTGAATATTCGCTGGTGTTTATGAGTGACTGTGTCTTGGTTAATAAGTATGAGTGTGCGTCTTAGTAAGTGCTTGTGAATGTCTGTGACACTTGAAGAGTAAGTATGAGTGTTTGTGAATCATATTGTGTCTTGGTGAGTATATGTACGAGTTTCTGAGTTTTATTGAGTATTTGTGAGTCTTCATGAGTTTGTGTGTGTATGTACGTGAGAGTCCTATTCATTATGTATGTGAGTATTTATTGGGTGTATATTACGTGAGTGCCTATGAATGTTAGTATTCATGAGTATGAGTACTAAGGGTGAGTATTTCTAGCAAGCCCGAATAAGTGAGCAATCTAATATCTCATTCATCAAGTAATTATGAATGAATATTCATGAATCCCACTGTATCTCCCGGTAAGAGTTCCCACGTGAGCGTGAGCGGTGAGTACCCATGAGTATCCACACTCACTCACGACAATTTGCATGAGTATTTCATAGCGTGTAGGTGTCAAGCGCGGATGACATATGACACAGGGAATCGATGTGTGTTGTTTATCCGACCCAAATCAACCAACTAATAAATTTTGATATCCCGAACCTGTCATTAGCAACATATTCGAGGTGTGGGCATTGTTGTCACGCCCACAGAAGAAGGGCGCATGGCACTGTGTGTGACAGATAGTGCCAGAGGTATTGTAAGTAGCCCATGACTGATTTAGAGGCTGTTAGAAGAAGCGTTTGGGTGTGTGGTTTCTCGTTAGAAAGAGGGAGGGATCTGGGAAAGAGGGAA
>NW_020869766.1:114099-116599 GCF_003789085.1 Penaeus vannamei | reverse complement strand
TTCTCTCCCTCCCTCCCTCCTCTCTCTCTCTCTCTCTCTCTCTCTTCTCTCTCTCTCTCTCTCTTTCTCTCTCTCTCTCTCTCTCTCTCTCTCTCTCTTCTCTCTCTCTCTCTCTCTCTCTCTCTCTCTCTCTCTCTCTCTCTCTCTCTCTCTCTCTCTCTCTCTCTCTCTCTCTCTCTCTCTCTCTCTCTATATATATATATATATATATATATATATATATATATATATATATATATATATATATATATATATATATACATGTATATAATATATATATATATATATATATATATATATATATATATATATATATATATATATATATATATATATATATATATATATATGTATATATATATATATATATATATATATATATATATATGTGTGTGTGTGTGTGTGTGTGTGTGTGTGTGGTGTGTGTGTGTGGTGTGTGTGTGTGTGTGTGTGTGCTTTGTATGCGGTGCAGTGCGTGTTGTTTTAATATATAATTCTCTATGTGTGTAATATAGATTTAATAATAATAAAAAAGAACTAACATAACCTAATTACCAACATATTACTTGCGTATCAGAATCACAAGAAGAATCAAGATGATTAAAATATATTATTGTTTATTATTGTTTATTTTAAGCATAGTCGGCGGTTAGCCTGAACGCAATACGTTAAAGCATGGGGGGTGGGGGTACTATACGTAATATCGGACTATTGAAGAATTCTAATTTGAATATTCAGGTGAGATACTCCTCAGGAATAAAACCTCTGGGGAGTTCACATATATTTTGAGCCATTAGTTTCCATAATTGAAGCAAATGTGAATAAAACATTACAGGCTGTGGGAAGGGAGTATACATTTGATACTACATTTTCTATATCAATAGAATGGTAGTAGAACAGTGTCACAGATTCACTATCAAATATACTGACGACTCGACTGGACAAACATAGAGCAAGAGACATAAAAATTCTCTGCTCTGTGCACTCTGGACTGACCTAATGCTCAATAACTTTCACTTACGGCATTAGTACCGTCACCGAATAGCCCGAGAAGGAGACCCAGGAAGTCGCCCTTGAGCACGAGAAGGAGACACAGGAAGTCGCCGAAGAGCCCGAGAAGGAGACCCAGGAAGTCGCCGAAGAGCCCGAGAAGGAGACCAAGGAAGTCGCCCAGAGCCGAGAAGGAGACAGAGGAAGTCGCGAAGAGCCCGAGAAGGAGACCCAGGAATCGCCGAAGAGCCCGAGAAGGAGACCCAGGAAGTCGCCAAGAGCCCGAGAAGGAGACCAGGAAGTCGCCGAAAGCCCGAGAAGGAGACCCAGGAAGTCGCCCAAGAGCCCGATAAGGAGACCCAGGAAGTCGCCCAGGAGCCCGAGAAGGAGACTCAGGAAGTAACCCTTGAGCTCAAGAGGGAGATCCGGGAAGTCGCCCTTGAGCTCGAGCAGGAGATCCGGGAAGTCGCCCTTCAGCTCGAGAAGGAGATCCGGGAATTCGCCCTCGAGCTCGAGAAGGAGATCCGGGAATTTGCCCTCGAGCTCGAGAAGGAGACCCGGGAAGTCGCCCAGGAGCTCGAGAAGGAGACCCGGGAATTCGCCCAGGAGCTCGAGAAGGAGACCCGGGAATTCGCCCAGGAGCTCAAGAAGGAGACCCAGGGAGTCGCCCAGGAGACCGAGAAGGAGACCAGGGCAGGACCCCCCAAGTCGCCCGAGCCCGAGAAGGAGACCAAGGAAGTCGCCCGCCCGAGAAGGAGACCCAGGGAAGTCCGAAGAGCCCGAGAAGAAGACCCAGGAAGTCGCCTTTGAGCCCGAGAAGGAGACCCAGGAAGTCGACGAAGAGCCCGAGAAGGAGACCCAGGAAGTCGCCCAGGAGCCAAGAAGGAGACCCGGGGAAGCCCAGAAGGAGAGAGTCGCCCAGGAGACCGAGAAGGAGACCCAGTCCCAGGAGCCCGAGAAGGAGACCCAGGGAGTCCCCCCGAGAAGGAGACCCAGGGAGTCGCCCCGAGAAGGAGACCCAGGGAGAGGAACCCGAGAAGGAGACCCAGGAAGTCGCCCTCAAGCCCGAAGGGACCCAGGAAGTCGCCCAAGAGCCCGAGAAGGAGACCCAGAAGTCGCCCAAGAGCCCGAGAAGGAGACCCAGGAAGTCGCCCAAGAGCCCGAGAAGGAGACCCAGGAAGTCGCCCAGGAGCCCGAGAAGGAGACCCAGGAAGTCGCCCTTGAGCCCGAGCAGGAGAGGAAGAGCCGGGAAGTCGCCCTTGAGCTCGAGAAGGAGATCCGGGAATTCGCCCTCGAGCTCGAGAAGGAGATCTGGGAATTCGCCCTTGAGCTCGAGAAGGAGACCCGGGAAGTCGCCCAGGAGCTCGAGAAGGAGACCCGGGAAGTCGCCCAGGAGCTCAAGAAAGAGACCCGGGAAGTCGCCGAAGAGCCCGAGAAGGAGACCCAGGAAGTCGCCCAGGAGCTCAAGAAGGAGACCCGGGGAGTCGCCCTCGAGCCCGAGAAGGAGACC
>NW_020869766.1:99099-106599 GCF_003789085.1 Penaeus vannamei | reverse complement strand
AAAACAAGAAACAGGAGCCCTTTGCCAGTTTTCAGATTTTTTTTAATACTAAAAAATAAACTTCAAGAAATCTCATTGTTCAATACCTAGATCTAGAGTGCTTGCAGCAAAACAGATTTTGGCAAAATCAAAAAGAGCAAAATATCCGCTGAAATCCTTGGTGACTGTAAAATAAGCAGATTTGTTTATCTCAAACGTATTATTGACTGGGGTCATTGATCTTTATTGTGTCAACCAAATTTTTGGTTCCTACATACTAACAGTACTTGTGTTGGGCAAAAAAATACATGGTTTCTCAGCATTCACTTCAAGCAGCACAGCACCACATGCCAGTCTTGTCTGATGCACAGGCAGGTTTGCTTAGTTTAATATTATATACACTTGATGCGAGTGATTCGTTCATGTTCGTTCTTTGTTATTTGCTGTTCGGTTCATGTAAACTAATTTATATTTTGGCCCCATTTTGACATTCTACCTGCTATTCCCACAAACTGCAGGTTAAAGTTTTAGGCTATATAATTTTGTATGTGAATCAGACATCATGAGAAATTACTCTATTTACAAGAGCAAATACCTTTACATAAATATTTTCAAGTATTCAGTTTTTCAATCCTTACACTAGACATACTAGAAATACTAGAAAAAAATATATAGCTATCTTCATTATTCAAATTCATGTGTCTGGTCTCTTGAACACTTTGTACTAGCATTCCTAGAAGTACTAGAATAAACATTGTGTATTCAAATGATATTGCATATCTTTAACAGCCTCTAAAAAATCTTGTATTTCTGATTGTTTTGAAAGTACGAGTCTAGCTAGATAATGCCGCAGTGTATACTAGCTGCTCATTTAGACATTTCCTAAAGATAGAACTCTATGGTTGCAGATATCTGGTAAATCATGTTGTACCTTCAAAGTCACAGTAATCAGAACCAGCCCATACCCATTCCATATTGTTCCTCTCCATTTTTTTAAATCTAATAAGCATTATTTTATTCATCCACAAATTTTGCAAAGCTTGATGAATCAGCCACCATAATGGTACAACGGAAATCGTTTTTGCAAAAGGGAAAATCATACATGGCACTTGATATAATTATATAATTTGGCATCTCAAAGATTATACATTCAGTTTCACTAAAAATGCACATATGAAAAGCTTCATAAAAATTGAATTTCAGATTTTGTATGAATAATGGCAGTGAAATTTCATGAATGTTTATAGTGATGATTTCAGTAATGATGGGAATGATTATGAAGACATGATGACCTGAGCTTTCAAAAGAAAAAGAAAAGGAAAAAAGAGACAAAAAGAAAAGATAGAATGGAAGAGAGAAAGAAAGCATTTCCTATTCCACATGCCTTATATTGATCCCAACTGCAGACACATAGCAGGTAAGTTCAACAAAACTGAACTCAGAATATTAGTCTATCTTTCAATTGATGAAAAGTAGCTAGGCTGAAGCAATATACAAAGGGCAAGATTTCCTTCTGAAAAAGCAGACAGAGAAAAAAAATAAAAGTTGAAAATCACTTCTACCTCATTCTCATGTATCACTAATAGCAAAAAAAAAAAATAAAAAAAATCTGGTAAGTACAATACCCATCACTAATTTAGTACACTGAGCTCAACGTTTGCATCACTTGCTACTTATCCATGACAAAATAGAACCTGGGACAACACCCACACAATTCTATGTACAGAGTCAATGCAATCTTGCTTGATAAACCATGGGGATCACTGAATTTATCATATGAAACCATTGAGCAATTAACTGTAAAAATATCAAGAGCCCCACAAAAACATTCAAATCATAGGTTAATGTAAGAAAAATATTCATAAATTGCACTTATCAGCTGTTGGAAATCCAGACTAGATTTTAAAATAATAAATAAAACTTGTCAACAACTACAAAAGATCGCTATTTAGGTTATCTTCCAAATCTTCCACGGTATTTGATCACATGTGTAGTGTCACCGTGGCTCATGACCACAACCAATGAACAACGGATCTGGCACATATAATCTGCTCTGTGGTTACACATCCTTCAGACAATGCAGTTACAAATGCAGGTCATATGATTTCTAAAAATACTTGACAGAAAATCTCATCAAAAATGAATTGTTTTCATCAGCAGCATCACCACTGGTGACATGTACACATTTTTACACTGTATTATGTCTATAAATAACTCCAATCGTAGCCAGGCTTCTACGAGCCATAGATTTCCGCAGCCTATCACATTCCAAAATCAGTAACGCATGGCTGAGACTGTTAGCAAAGTGTGCGCATCCTCAACTGCCAACACAGGTACGAGCGACAGTGTAGCCACTCCCTCTGGGACTGCCTGGACAATGGCCTGCTGAAGGAGCGTCCGAGATATACTTCCACAGCGGTAATAAAAGGTAAGTCCCATAGGCATTCTGGCATCAGCTCTGGTAATCGTATACTGGATAATTTCTTCTAACATGTCACAACTCAAGTCCTCCGGAGATAAACAACCTGAGAATAACAAAGATTAGGTTATATCATTTTTTTTTAATAATATCAATTGCAAACACTTTTCTCATACTACAAATAAATTAATTTTCTTTATCTCTTACATGCACAAACTTAGATATTACACATCTTATGCAAACTTTCACTAAACTGCACAATATCAATAAAAAAATAAATAAATAAAAATCAGTAACCCACATCCACTTACTAGCATTGGTATTGACTGCACACATGGAGTTATCATGGTACCAGCGTCGTCTTAACCGTACACTTACATTTCCTCTTGTATAGCCCTTTTCTTCATCTGTAAAGATTACATTAATCAAGAAAAATTATATTACACTTATTTCCAGTAAAAGAAGGGATGAAATAATATATATTGGAAGGGATAAGTTTTCTTTCAGACAAATGCAAAAAAAATAGTCTGCTTAGGCATCTTTTTTTTGTTTGTTTCATTTTGGTTACACTTTTGTGTTTATGAATCACTGAAGTTAACGGAATATTACGGACAGTTTGATCTTTTTTTCTTTTTTTCTTTTTTAATGCATTATAAAAGTGAAATTCATTAACACTTATAGAAGATGAAAACCATGGCATACATAAATCTTTTGGGTTAGTAAATAAATGTCACATATAAATGGTAACAATTTACACCACTATGATCACCTTTCATAAAAGACATAGATTCTTTGAAGAAAGTATGAGGTCAACTTGTACATAATACTGTAAGATACAAATATAAAAAAATTTACATAAACATTTTCATAAATCCCCACCAAATCATCATTTGTTCTACTACAGGCTACACAATTTAAAACATTCCTACAAGCCACACAATAGCTATAAATAGAAAAAAACTTCTATAACAAAATATTACCCTGTGAATGCTTACATTCAAATTTATCGTTTTCTACACAGCCCCATGTCTGCCACTCAACCAGAGCAGCTCTTGGCAAAGCAGGCACCACAACATAGGTCGAAATCTGTGACTCACTAAGTCGAGCCATCATGCGTCTGGCCACTCCTATATCTGAAAGTTTTGTTACATAGCACACTCCCTGCAAAAGAGGTAAAAGAATTTTAGTATGTATATATATAGATAAAAGTGACTGAGCAAATGAGAAGGAGAGGTAGAGGAAGAGGGAGACATAGGGGAGAGTGGAGAAACAGAGGAGAGGAAGGGGGAGAGAAAGGAGGAGAGATAGAGGAAGGAAGGGAGGGGTAGACAGAGAGGAAGAGATGGAGAGGGAGATAGGAAGAAGGAGAGGTAGAGAAAAGGAGGGAGGGAGAGGGAAAGGGAAAGGAAGAGGAAATAATATAACATGTGTCGATTACATGAGTTCTTTTTTGTTGCTGATTCTGCATCCTCACACATATTTCTAATTTCTAAATATGAAAATAATGAGAATACATATACAAATGAAGAAACAAACTCAAGCTACATACTAATCTTTCACAAATACATGGATACACTCACACAAATATATCAATCACATTCCAAAACATTCACTTACCTGCACTACAGCTCTTATATCAGTTGACGGAGCAATTGCTGAAATGACTCTTGACACATGACGCAGAGCAAGTCGTGCTTCCACTTCAACACCACCATTTACAACTTGAAGAGTGCCAGGCACCAAGCCAATCATTCCAGCCACCACAACTACACTTCCAACCTGAGAGAGTAGCTTGAATGTAAGGCTTACATAGCTAAATTATGAAAATAAAATAAACAATACTATTCTAATCTCTCAAAGATCAAAATTAAAATGACCACAAGACATAATCCAAACTATTATCAAAATCTTGAAAAATCACATAATGTAAGGCCACCAACTAAGGAAAAGAACAATGCAATATCTCATAACATTACAAGAAGCATCAAGGTGGCAAAAGACAACTCACCTTCACAGCTTGGCTATATGGTCCTATGTTAGCAGGTGCCCAGTGTGAGATGCCCTGAACATGCATTGTGGATCGTGAGGTAGGATGTATCTTCTCTGGCTCCTTGTCAGTTGTTACATGGCTTTGCTTCCATCCAGAAACATCTAGTTGTACTTGTACATTAGTTGAGAGAGGGACCTAAAAAACACTTTTTGATCAGGAGCAGTGCCAGTATGACAATGTCATCAGGAATGTATACATGGCTCAGTTTGATATCACAAAAGTTTCCTTTATAGTTAATTATCTTTGTGCTGACTGCTTCCAATTTGTAAATTAATTCAAGTAAGAAATAGACACAAAATGTGAAAGGATAACTTTACACAGGCTAAGATCTAGTACAGTAATGTTATCTGAACATTTACCTAAAATGTTAAATGCAAAATAATATAGCCACTTGACAGCTGCAAGCATGAACCAGTCAACAATTCTTCACTAATTTTGTTGACTGTAAATTTGCCATGTAAATTTGACTCTTATTCTGATTACATGGTTATCCTTTTTTTGCTTCTTACACTGTCTGTATTTCTACACTTGAATTATACATTTACTGTTAAACTGCTATAATCGTTAATCACAACAATAAGTTCAAGTAGGTTTTATTATAATAAAAGTTACATTTTGTGTCTCAAAAGAATAGACTACTGTATATATTTGCTTACCAACAGTCTCTACATAAAATAAGCATTTCTTTACTTATCAAAAGAAAGAAAATTGCGTACAGTACATAAACCAAGTAAAATGGGGTAAGACAAACTACTTAGCACATAGGTAAACCATCTACCTAAAAATATATACAGGTAAACAAATGGGAAAATAAATGAAAATAAGAATTAGTTCATCTGAGAGAGAAAACTGCTCAATTCATTTTACCATCTACTCTCACTACGAACACACATTAGGTGCTTTCCTAGTCAATGAAACCCATCTTCCAGGATGAAAAAAATTTCTCCCCCCCCCCCACACACACTCTCTCTCTCTCTCTCTCTCTCTCTCAAGTCAAACTGGATTGCATCTCCTTTCCTGGGCCTACATCTTTCTCCAATGACTGCAAAGATATAAGATTAGCGAACTGTGAAATAGCTAGCCTTGTACTTTGAAAATACTTTTTTTTTTTTTTTTTTTTTTTCAGTTGACTATGTACAGAGATCATTCTGAACTAGTCATACCTTATTTTTCAAAGCTGTTGCCAGTATCATGTGTGTACACAGATATAATGTTATATATATATATATATATATATATATATATATAATATATATATATATATTATATATATATATATATATATATGTATACACAAGTGCAAGTTGGATTACCTACTGGCAACAGCTGTCTAGATTTACAATAACCTACGAAGTGTGACTGAAGCAGGACTGTGATCCTTTCAATCCTCAGAAGAGTAATGTTACAATGGTTACAATTCACACCAAATTTAACTCCCATTTTTAGGGTAATTCTGAGGAGTGTAGATTAACTGATTAATAACTTCGGAGTTTTACTTCCTATGAGTTTCACTGCCTGTGCAAAATGACATAGCAAGTCAAGTAGTAAGCCAGGAAATCATGGAAAATCCTCACCTTGTTTAACCCATTACCAATGGGTACATAAAATGTCCACTGTAGATATGTTTTTGAATTGTGTTTACATGCAGTCAAATCAGAGTCAAGTCATATGCCCTACATGACCTCATCTGGTTTCCCAAGTGCTTGAATTTTCTTTTCTTTTTTTCTTTTCTTTTCTTTTTTTATCAATTCCTATGGTCCAGGTAATGTGACCATCGACAAGAAAAAATTTGGCTGTGGGACAGGGTGATGTTAGCTAGCCATCATGAGCATTTCAGCTGAAGGCCAGGGTGATGGCAAAAGTGTGGAATGTAATGTCTGTTAACCATGACTGGAAGAGCGCCAGCTCCAGGGAGGAAGCTATTTCCATGCTTAGGATCCAATTCCTGACCACCATATAAGTAGCAGCGCAAGTTGTATTACAGTAAACTGATTAATGAAAAAAAAAGATATATACAAAATCACAAAATACTACTTATTGTTATCATTATTGTATTGAGTTATAGACAACCTAAAGATATGATATAGAGTCTGTGCAAAGAAAACAGTCTATTACCATAAGGATAAAGCAAATCAAATGACAAATATGGACATTACAAAATGGCAAAAATAATCTTGTCACAGCAAATATGTGTTCATTTGCATCGGGCTTATAAGTCACACATCCAGCAGTGCGTCCGCAAAGCCTGTATTTTGGGCCTCATGATGGCAGGGATGCATCCAGATCCAATGAGTTCATATCAATAATGGTATCATTATTTTTGACATCATAACTATTATAATGTCCTTAAAATCCTAATAGTAATAAAAGGTCAAAGAGGATCTTGAAATAATCAAGGAAAAGAGAAAACAGGTGAGCACAATGAACTAGTAATTAACTCCTTGGTAACTAAATACTTGCAAAGCCATCTATAAATAAACTATATCACAGAAATGCTATCCCAAAGAGGATTGGGTTAATAGAACCTGGAGCAGCAGGAGTGCATCATATACTTAGAAACACAGAATTCCAATTACATCCAATCAAAGTTTCTAATTGCTATTTTCCACCTTCTCCCTTTCTCTATATACCTTTTTTATTCCTATTTGATGCAATTTAAACACTAATCCAAACTTACTTCAGCACACAATCAATATAAATATATAAAACATATATAATATATAAACATATATATAATATATATATATATATATATATATATATATATATATGTATAATACAACATACATACATACATACATACATACATACATACATACATACATACATACATACATACATACATACTATCATACATACATACATACATACATACATACATACATACATACATACAACATATACATATATATACATTATATATATATATACATTATATATATATACTAAAATCTACTATATATATTATGTATATTATATAAGCTACAAATAATATACTATACAATACGCAAATATATGTATTATAGTAAATATATATACATATGTATATTTA
>NW_020869766.1:70846-78346 GCF_003789085.1 Penaeus vannamei | reverse complement strand
TATCACCACCATCGTTATCATCATCATCATCATTACCATCATTCGCTTCATCATTATCATCATCATCATCATTATTTCCATTATCCTCTTCATCATTATTACTATCATCATCACCATCATCATTACCATCATTCGCTTCATCATTATCATCATTCATCATCATCATTATTACCATTATTCTCTTCATCATTATTACTATCATCATCACCATCATCATCATTATCACCATTCATCATTTACCTCATGTATATCACCACCATCGGATATCACCACCACTGACACCACCATTATCATCACCACCACCACCACCACTATCATCAAATCACCATAACCTTTGTCTTCAAATCAGCTTTCCTCAAGAACAATGATTAAACTTTAATTCCCTGCCTGAAATATCACTACATAAAAAAATAGATAAATAAATCACGGGGATAATTTTTCCATTCGAGAGAGAGAGAGAGAGAGAGAGAGAGAGAGAGAGAGAGAGAGAGAGAGAGAGAGAGAGAGAGAGAGAGAGAGAGAGAGAGAGAGAGAGAGAGAGAGAGAGAGAGAGACAGAGACAGAGAGAGAGAGAGAGAGAATTAGATAGATAGATAGAGAAAGAGAGAGACACACACACAACAAACACAACCACATAAACACACACACACAGACATACATGCACACACACATACAGAGAAAGACACAGGCACACAAACACAATGGCACAAACTCACAGACACATGCACACACAAAAAACACACACACACACAAACACACACTCAGACACAGAGACACATACAGACACGCAAACACATACAGAAACACACACATACAAAAACAGTCACAAACACACACACACACACACACACACAAACACGAACACAAACACACACGCACAAACACATACACACAGAAACACACAGGCACACCTATAGATACACAAACACACACACTCAAACAGGTGCACATAGCAAACACATACACACAAACACAAACACATACACGCACACACAAATACACAGAGACGCACAAAAACACACAAAGATATACTCACAAACAAATGCATACATACTCACACACAAACAGAGAGACACGTAAACAGACACATACATGCACACACAAACACACACAGATACAATATGTCTGCCTCTCCCCTCTCTCTCTCTCTCTCTCTCTCTCTCTCTCTCTCTCTCTATATATATATATATATATATATATATATATATATATATATATATATATATATATATATCTATCTATCTATCTATCTATCTATCTATCTATCTATCTATCTATCTATCTATCTATCTATCTATCTATCTATCTATCTATCTATCTATCTATCTATCTATCCCTCTCCCTCTCCCTCCCTCTCCCTCTCCCTCTCCCTCTCCCTCTCTCTCCTCTCCCTCTCCCTCCCTCTCCCTCTCCTTTCCCTCTCCCTCCCCCTTTCCATCTCCTTCTCCCTCTCTCTCTCTTTCGCCCCTCTCTTTACCAGCATTCTTAACAACTTATTTTATTATTTATTTTTTCTCCATTTCCTCCCCAAACTCCAATCCCTTACAAAATTGTTTTTTCTTCAGGACTTGGCACTAATTGTATTTCCAAGAGGACAGAGGAGTCTACAGTACAATCACTTTAATTAAACAAGTACGATAGAAGTGTGTGTTTTCTGTGTTCAATTAATCTATTTCTCCTTATCTGTCTATTTAAGCCCTAAGCAGTGTCATTTGGAAGGGAATGTATTGAACAATAATACGGAAAAATAACGATGTGAGAGATTCGAGATGAATATATTATTGTTAAACATCGAAGTGAATGAAAAGGTAATTTATTATTATTCTAAATGGCGCTTCGTTTTTTTTTTTTTTTCTTTCTTTTCTTCTTCTTCTTCTTCTGCTTCTTTTCTTTTTAATACTTTCAATAATTTCACAATATTCCACCGCCTCTTCTAAGGATGAACTGATACATAATTCTACCACTTGTCTAGTCTCTATCTACTCTCAATTCCAACAAAATTCTCATAATCTACCTTTATCAATTTCCTTTCATCCCAAACATTATCTCCTCTTCGACATAATCTTTTATTACAAATATACTCTCAGTCTACTCACATCTACATCTCATCTACTCATAATCATCAACTCCAGTCAACCCTAAAACACCCATTCAACCAAAGATCTACTAATCTACTTTATACTCTCCCTCCCTCTTCTCATCAACTTCAGTCATGATCAATATAGAATCAGCTGATAGTTTGTTTGTTTGTTTGTTTTTTGTTGTTGTTTTTTACGCATGACGTCATCGGCACAAATCAAAATGAACCAACGAATGAGTAAAAAGGAGAATATATATATATGTACATATATATATTATTATATATATATATATATATATATATATATATATGAGAGAATAATGAGACGGCAATCGCTAAATGCACCAGGGAAGGAGAGAAAAAAAAATAATTAAATCTCTTTCCTTTTGGTCGAAGTAATAGCTAGAGTAGTGATCATACTTTGGTGTCGTGAAGGTCATATTACCTTGGTTATCTTAATCGTCGCCATTCCATCTTTATTACATCAATTAAAACGTCAGTTATTTAGGATCCATTACACTAGCACTGTACATCTCAGAATTTGCAATCGTTAGCATCATCCTTACCAACAGTTTATATAAAGAATAACAAATGAAAAAAGAATCTAAGACCCACTATGAAAAAAAAAAAAAAAAAAAAAAAAAAAAAAATATATATATATATATATATATATATATATATATATATATATATATATATATATATATATATATATATACATAAGCCTAAATACAAATGTCCTTAACCCATTATTAATAAAGTCTCCTAATGACATACAATGACTTAATGTGCTGCAGAATAACCGAGTTACAAAAACACTTTTTTATGAAAGAGGATTTAAATGGAAGCAGTTAGGACAATGATGTAGTTCATGAAGTTGTTATGAGAAACAATTGCTTTCGAAACCACTCAAGTTCTCTAAGATAAATTGTTTTGTTTATTATTTTTCTTTCCCTTTTACCCTCGTCTCTTTCCACAGGCGCTTTCTCGTTTCGATAATTTTCCATATATTTTGGTTCAGATGCGCTATTAATTAAAGTTTTTTTTCTGTCTTTCATGATTTTTTTTTTTTCATCGGTCGACTTTATTTTGAAATAGTGATTTTGTTGTTGTTGTTTTATTACATTGTGTTTATTGGCAATATTTCCTGTAATAGATTCCTGTAATAGATTCCATTTCTCGTCCCAAGAATTTTTGGTGAGTGCTTAGCTCATTATCATCTTTTTTAAGCGATTTTCGTTTCTTTTTATTTCCACCTTTTCTACTTTTCTCTGCTTTAGTGTCTCGTTCTGTATTACTTTTAAGTGTTTTGTAACTGATTTTGGTTATGTCTCTCTCTCTCTTCTCTCTCTCTCTCTCTCTCTTCTCTCTCTCTCTCTCTCTCTCTCTCTCTCTCTCTCTCTCTCTCTCTCTCTCTCTCTCTCTCTCTCTCTCTCTCTCTCTCTCTCTCTCTCTCTCTCTCTCTCTCTCTCTCTCTCTCTCTCTCTCTCTCTCTCTCTCTCTCTCTCTCTCTCTCTCTCTCTCTCTCTCTTTCTCTCTCGATCTCTCTCTATCTATCTCTCTCTCTCTCTCTCTCTCTCTCTCTCTCCTCTCTCTCTCTCTCTCTCTCTCTCTCTCTCTCTCTCTCTCTCTCTCTCTCTCTCTCTCTCTCTCTTCTCTCTATCTATCGATCAATTTTTCTCAATATCTATTATCTCTAATCTCTCTCTCTCTCTCTCTCTCTCTCTCTCTCTCTCTCTCTCTCTCTCTCTCTCTCTCTCTCTCTCTCTCTCTCTCTCTCTCTCTCTCTCTCTCTCTCTCTCTCTCTCTCTCTCTCTCTCTCTCTCTCTCTCTCTCTCTCTCTCTCTCTCTCTCTCTCTCTCTCTCTCTCTCTCTCTCTCTCTTCTCTCTCTCATTTCTACCTATCTATCGATCAATTTTTCTCAATATCTATCTATCTATTTATCTATCCATCTCTCTCTCTCTCTCTCTCTCTCTCTCTCTCTCTCTCTCTCTCTCTCTCTCTCTCTCTCTCTCTCTCTTCTCTCTCTCTCTCCCTCTCTCTCTCTCTCTCTCTCTCTCTCTCTCCTCTCTCTCTCTCTCTCTCTCTCTCTCTCTCTCTCTCTCTCTCTCTCTCTCTCTCTCTCTCTCTCTTCTCTCTCTCTCTCTCTCTCTCTCTCTCTCTCTCTTCTCTCTCTCTCTCTTCTCTCTCTCTCTCTCTCTCTCTCCCTCATCTCTTCTCTCTTCTCTCTCCTCTTCTCTTCTCTCTCTCTCTCAATCCTGGTCTCCTCTCGGCCTCAAGGTCGCAATCCTGGGTCTCCTCCTCGGTCAGGTCGAGACATCTTGGTCTCCTCCTCGCCTCAAGGTCGAGACAGGTTCTCCTGGGTCTCCTTCCCGGCCTCAGGTCGAGACATCCTGTGGATCTCCTCCTCTGGCCTCAAGGTTCGAGACCATCCTGCGAGTCTCCTCCTCGGCCTCAAGGTCGAGACATCCTGGGTCTCCTCCTCGGCCTCAAGGTCGAGACATCCTGGGTCTCCTCCTCGGCCTCAAGGTCGAGACATCTGGTCTCCCTTTCCGCTCCAAGGTCGGACATCCTGGTTCTCCTCTTTGCATCAAGGTCGGACATCCTGCGCGATCTTCCTCTCGGGCCTCAACGCGGATCGCAGACATCCTGGCGCCTCCTCCTCGGCCTCAGGTTCGAGACATCCTGGGGGTCACTCCGTCCTCTCGGGCCTCAAGGTGCGCAGACTTGCTGGGTCTCTCCTCGCACTCAAAGGTCGAGACATCCTGGCGCTTCTCCTCTCGGCCTCGAAGCTTCGAGACATCCTTGATAGGTCTTCTCCTCGGCTCCATTGGGAGCGATTCCTGGGTCTCGGCTTCCTCGGCCTCTTGGGCGACTCTCTCTCTCATCTCCTCTCTCTCTTCTTTCTCGTCTCTCCTCCCCTCCTTCGCCCCCCTTCTTCTCTCTTCAAATCACCCTGCCTCTTCTATCTTCTCTCTCTCTCTCTTCCACTTCGTAGAACTCGATAACCCTGTTATATTGAATTCTGCTCTTCCAAAATTCCTCGGTCATGTGTGTCCCACAGTAGGGCAGTTGTCGTTGTGTGTGGCCAGCACCTGTGTGCTTCACGCCCTCGGCCTCTTGTGCGACTTCGTTGTGTACGAGTCTTCCATCTCCGGGTCTTGTCGGCAACTTCCTGGGTACTCCTGCTCGCTTCCTTTCGGCGACTATACTGGGCTCTCCTTCTGGGGTCTTGGACGGTTCCTGCAGTTCTATTGACAGGGTGCAGTCGAGGATTTTGGATGGTGGATCTTTCGGCCCTCGATCCAACTCTTTGAGGCAGGAAATCGCATCGGAGAATTCGAGGAATTCAGCGTCTCCGCATCGACTATCGTGCTCGTGTCTCCCCGTCCTTCTTGAGCGGAGCGCCTCATTGGTGGATGATGCATGTCCCGTTTTGTGATTCTCATCGCTTCTTCGGCCTCATCCAAGCCTTTGAGAGAGTTCGCTGTAGAGTCGTTGGAGTCTAGGCGTCGAGGTCTATTCGGTCGATACAAGCTCCCTTGTCGGTGACTTCCTGGCGTTCTTCTCGGGGTCTTGGAGCGACTTCCTGTCTCATTCTTCGGGCTCTTGGGCGACTTCCTGGGTCTCTTCTCGGATCTTGGCGTACTTCCTGGCTCCTTCCGGCTTCTTGGGCAGACTTCCTTGGTCTCCTTCTTGGGCTTATGGCGACTTCTGGGTCTCCTTCCAGCGGCATCTTGGCGATTCCTCCACGCTCTTTGGGCGACTTCCTGGGTCTCCTCCACGGCATCTTGGGCGACTTGCGGGTCTCCACTCGGCTCTTGGGCCGACTTCCTCACCATTTTTGAAAAAGTAGTCTAGGATTTGGATTTGGATCCTTTCATCCACCTCTTCGAGGATGAGAAATCTGAGGAATTCATCGTAACCAGAGCCGCCGTCCTTAGCGAGCGCCCAATTGGTCGATGATGCCGTTTTGGATCCTCATCCTTTCGGCCTCATCCAAGCCTTTGAGGAGATCGCTGAGGAAGTCTTGAGTCGGTCGAGTCTTTCGTCAAAGTCCTTGTCGGTGACCTCCTGAGCTCCTTCTAGCTTTGGCGACTCCTGGGTCTCCCTTCTCTGGGCTCGTTGTGGTGACATTCCCTGGGCCTCTTCTCGGCGCCATTGGCGCGACTCCTTTGTGTTTCTCTTGCTGGGCTCTCAGTGGGTGGACTATCCGCATGGGTGTCTCCACGGCATCCTTGCGCGCGACTTCCTGGGTTCCTCCACGGCATCAGGGCTGACTTCCTCGACATTTTCTTTTGTAAAAAGTCAGTCTAGGCATTTGGATTTGATCCTTTCAGTCCACCTCTTCGAGATGAGAAAGTCTGAGGAGATCTCATCGTTAACCAGAGCCGCTCCGTCCTTTTAGCGTGGGCCAATTCGAGTCGATGATGCCGTTTGATCTCCTCCTATTTCGGCTCATCCACAGGCCTTTGAGGAGATCGCTGAGGAGTCTTCGGAGTCGGTCGGGAGTCTCTTCGTCAATGATCCGTATGCCGGTAGTGAACTTCCGTGGGTCTCTTTCTCGTGTCGTTGGCGACTTCTTGGTCTCCTTCTTCGGGTTTTGGGGCATGCAGGCGGACTCCTGGGCTCCCTCACCGGCATCTTGGGCGACTTCCTGTCGAGTCTTCTTGAGGCCTCTTCGGCGAATTCTGGGGTTCTCCTCATCGAACTGGGCGATCTTGCCGGCTCTCCTTCTTGGCTCTTGGAGCGACTTCCTGGTCTCCTCACAGGTATCTCGGGCGATCTACTCGACCGGCATTTGGCGACTTCCTGGGGTTCCTCCACGGTCTGTAGCGACTCCTGGAGTTCGCTCACACGGTCATCTTGGGCGACTTCCGTTCGCTATTTTGAAAAACAGTAGTCTAGATTTGATTTGGATCCTTTCACGTCCACCTCTTCGAGATCGAAGATCTGAAGGAATATCATGGTACAGAGCGCGTCCTACGAGGGCCACATTGGTCGATGGGCCGTTTGGATCATCAGTCTTCTGGCCTCATCAAGCCTTTTGAGGACGATCGCTGAGTGACGTTTGGAGTCGAGTCGCAGTTCCTTTCGTCAAAGTCTTTGTCGGCTGACTTCCTGGGGTTCTCATTCTCGGGCTTCTTGGGCGACTTTGCCTGAGGTCTCCCTTCTCGCTTAGCTCTTGGGCGACTTCCTGCGCTCTACTTCTTCGGGCTCTTGGGCGATGTCCTTGGGTCTCACTCCTCGTGGGCTTTTAGTGGCTCAGCGACTTCCTGCTCTACGCTCCACCGCATCTTGGCGACTCTCCTGGGTCTCCCTTTTTTTTGGCTCTTGGGCCGACTTCCTGGGATCTCCTCACGAGCATCTTGGGCGACTTCCTGGGTCTCCTTCTTGGGCTCTTGGGCGACTTCCTGGG
>NW_020869766.1:61807-70746 GCF_003789085.1 Penaeus vannamei | reverse complement strand
GCCTGTCAAAAATTTGAAGGATTTTTCTCCTTTAACTAATGACACAGTCCTGTTTTTCTGACTCTACTTTCATGTGAATGAAACATAATGTGTATAAAGTAGTAATTCTGGTGCTGTAGGCAAACTCTGAATTACACTATAGTATAATATAACACAAGAATTATCTCCTAGTATATCAACTTCTTTTCACTATCTATACATCTAGGCGACTGACTTTGAAGACATTTAAAATACATATTTTATTGCTTATATGATAAAAAAATATTTCCTGTTTTCATTTCATTCAAACATGAGGGGTATCAGTGTTAACCTTTTCAACTTTCCATTTTACTAAAACTTGTTGTATTTGAGATTTAACCCTTATGATCTGGACATGACCATCACACCATGAAAAAATTTGGATTTAGGAGCAGGTGATGTGAACATACCATCAGGGGAAAATTGCCTGTGACCTCGATGATACACACATGCCATTGTGAGTGCTTTGGCTGAAGGCCGGGGTACAAGGAAGGCTCACCAAGAGTCCACAAAGTTTCTGGAGGGTGATTAAGAGCTACAAATGCTTATGTAAAATATACAAAATAACACTGCAAAGGGGCAGCATGGAGTCTTGTCACTGCACAGAGTGGCCACTCAATAAGCTAAATGCCTGTATTTTGGGCCTCATGATGGCAGTGAAGCACCAGATCCAATGGGTTAGCAATGAAATATGCACATTTTACAGATGCCTGCAATCAATATTTGCCTTCATGAAAAATGAAAAAAAAACATGCTTTCTTTGCAGCTATTGAGAAAACACGCTGGAGAGGTTTGATTCTTAGGGTCTAACTCACATTGCACTTATTAGTTAAGACATATTTGATATCAAAGTTTTAGCCCAGGTTCAGGTGTGTGGCTTCATGTACTTTTTCAAAGTACAGAAAAGTCATGCTTCATCATATACAGATACAGCCTTCTGAAGTTGGCTGAAAACTATCATTTCTTTTATACTTTTGTAAATACCCCAGAAACAAAGGTGCACAGCAAACAATGAATGGAATCACCAAAATAGTATTGCACAATCTCACAAATAACCACTTGAGCAGAGCAATCCATTGCTTTGGCCAACTTGGTGGTTTTAGGCTCTTCAGGTGCAATAGGTTAAATGCAAAAGAATCTTAAAAGGCCAAAGATATTATGAAAATACATATTACCCTCTTAATAACTTCTGAGCAAGGAAAAGATTTTCTTGATCACTTATATTGACTGACTTTCCTATATATAATCCAATATAAATTAAAAAAGACCCAGTCATCATACTCTAACTAATACCTATTGATAAAACACCAAACTAAGCAGCTTAACCCATTCACAACAGTACATCTCAGTGCCATATTAAGCCACACACCAGGTGATAGTTTGCATAGTCAGCCTCTCAAGTACATACAATTATGTTACTGTTTACATTCATGGCTGTTTAGAAAACGAGGATAAGAATAGCTTTGAGCCAATCCTTCAGGGACTACTACTTCTCAATGACTGTAATTAGGGACAAACAACTATTTAGCATGCAAGACTTACAGCAGGCTTGACTGTACATGACATAAAAGGACATCAACCCAGAGTGAGTGAAGGTCTATCCATGATGTGTTAAGACATCCGCTGTGAGTTCATTTAGAGGAAAAGCTGAAAAAATAACTAAGACAAGACACACAATGCCACAAAGTGAACCATCTTGAAGTCATCAATCTGTATTACATTAATACACAATATAATACAAATATCACCTTTTAAGCTGGCAATAACATCGTCCATCGTACTGCCGGCGAAACTACCAGCAAAAGTAAAGCCAGTTGTGGTACGGACAACTCGGTAACTTAAGTTATCTGGTACTTGCATTACTGGATTGTGACCAGCATCAAAATTCTGATAGCTGTAAAAGAAAGCCAAATCAGCATATTCAAATAATAACAAGGATGCTCTTAATGCAAATTTAAATATCTTATCCATAAGAGAAAGATATACCTCAGGATACGAGTAAGCAAATAAGTACTGTGGAAGGTGGTTACTTATCAAAGCAATATCAAGAAAAATTGACCAAAAATAATGAATGATAACTATTTCAAAAGGAAAAATAAGCCTAAATATACAATACATAAATAAATAAATCATAAACTAACCGTAATGCAGTTTTTTAATTTTTCCTAAATGTACTATATACAAAATAAAGAATTCATCAAAAGCACAAAAAAAGCACACTTCACTACATCCATCCACGCACACACTTACACACACACATATACACGAAGACAGACAAAAAATATTATAAATAACTTACATATACACAAATACAGACACACAACACACACACACAAACACAAATATACTCTCTCACCATCTCTATACTCTCTCTCATTTTCTCTCTTCTTCCTCTCTCCCTTTATCTAAGTCTGGAAACCCTTACAATCTATCAGTCTCTCTATGTCACTATAAAAATATAGCTTATTCCAAAAAACACTTCTATGATAAGGAGTACCTGGTAGAAGACAAGTCATCCTCTTCCAGATTCAGTTCCTTCGCTTGATCTTCTGCTTGTTGCTCTTCCTCTGGTAGCTTCAGGTCGCCCAAAAACTCTTGAGAATCTCTCACACCTGCTGCCTTACTAGTTCCATCTGGGTCACATCTTCTGGCTACAGATATAACAACCAATATCAGAGCAAAAATACAATGACCGTAATAAAGATCATGTCAACAATTTGTGTTATACTAAACATATATCTATACCAGTGCAAGAATGTGTAAGTGCTTAGAGGCACAACTTTACTTACTATTTCCTTATCAACAAGCTCTAAAGACGTAAAATTAAGATAACCAACATCCCTGATGTCTCCACTAACTCTGTATCTTTCCTGAAAATAAATTTTTTACTTCACTTTGAGAGAAACAGTCAGTCAGGTGCAGGAAATACATATATACAAAAAGGTATTTAAGCTAATCTAACAAAAACTATGAATAAAATATCTGAATTTTACCAAACTACTACTTACACAACAATCCGTTTTTCTAAAAATTGGGCAGTCCAAAGTAAAGGTTTCATATTCACCTCCTTCACCGCATACATTTAAACTGTATTTGTCTTTCTGTTCAAATGGAAGGAAAGATGCAATAAGTGCAACTTGCTAAAAATATATATTCATGTAATCATTATTACCATGATCTCTAAAGGTAAAATCTGAAAATGCAGAATAAAATGCACATTAACCATCCATCATTACTATGTTTAGCTGTACTTTCTCATATATTTAATATTTCTTCCTTAATTCTTAATATTTCAGATCCAAATCCAAGGGTCTTTCTCTTTCAGACCAAATTTCTGCTTCCAAGTGACCCCATGACACATTTTACAGAAGAATACACATGCTTTCCTCCATCTAACTTCTACACATGAAGACCTTATTACTCAATCAAGTAAAGGACTTACCATTTTTTCTAAATAGGTTATCATTTGACTAATAGATTTTCCCAGGTGTTTTCTTGGTTCAAGGCCAATAGCAGCCACCTTAATGATAATAGCATCTATGCCACACTCCACCATCTCTCGTATTAATTCCGACTGGTCTCTTCGCCACATGTATGCTAAACAGACGAGGCCTAGTCTACTACAACTGTATGAAAGAAAAAAATAACTGTAGAGAAAATTTTATTTGTGCAACATCCAATCTTTTTGTCTCATACACATTCTCACCCCATCTTAATCCACTTACATATTATGATCTAGTTATAAGATATTTGAGACAGCTCATAATATATATATCTTATGATACTGTGCAAAAATAATTATAAAGAATATATGCCACTCAGATTGAATCAACAAAACCAAATTTTACTTACACATTTTCTACACGTATTCTCTGGTAATCAGACAATACCGCACCAACACTCACTGCTTCAATTGAACATTTTTCCTAGAAAAATCAATGAATATATGAAGAGACAAGAGGAAATGATGAATACTGATCCTTTATCAAATAATTAAATGCTATTATTACTTGCATACAAAAATGTATTATAATTCTACATTATGTTTCCTCTATAATGAATTGTTTTCATAAACCCAGATGTCCAGTCAAGCAAAACAGCGATACGAATCACTGAACATATAATCAATTCAAAGTTCAGACAAAAATCTTATACAATACACAAAGCCATGATTCCTCTTTAAGTTTCCAACATTTATTACTTTAAATTGTCAAACAACAATAAAAAGGAAATCACAATACAACCATTTTTCCTTCCTCCACCTAAGCCTGAATTTCAGTTCTCTTCCATACCTGAACTTCCTTCAAGAGTAAGTAGAGATCCTCCACTTCATCCCCCTCCGTTGGGTTGTAAGTCTTGGTGGTGGTGATGGAGGAGCCTTGTATAATGCGGCGGTACAGTGGAACACCCACAGCCTCTGCATACATGGCTACCCCCATGTGTCCCACCTCTGGTACATGTAACTGTCCAACTCATCTGAAAATGTATGTATTGATTAGTTTAAGGTCTTTCAATGGCAAATTCCACTGCATACACTTTCATTATCTTTATGATAGCTCAAGAGACCAGTGTTGAGCTTGAATAGTGGAACCTAGATGTACAGCAGAAATTGTATAATAAGAGGAGGCTTTGAAATATGCTGTAAGAAGGAAGAAAAAATAAGAAGGCCTACAGGGAAAAGAAAGGCCTGAACAACTAAAGGCAAAAGCAAAATTTAAGTGATTTAAAAAATGAGACATGGGAAACAAGAAATATATATGAAATAAGGGGAGAAAATAAATTAAAAAACAAAAAAAATAACAACCATGTTAACCATGCTTTCAAATAAAAGTATGAAAAATAAGAAACAGTCTTTTCAATGTCAGAGGGTTTATGAGAAGATAATACACATGTGAGATTGACAGGCAGATTACCAGAGATTTAGAGCATATCAAAAAGGTAATTGATAAGCTTTCAAGGCACTGGGTCTAAACTAATACATAACGGGGCTGAAAATATCTCTAAATTCCTTTCTACTTTGTTCAGATATACAAAAAGTGAAAGACTCACAGCACAGACTAACATTATAATGCATATGCAAAATGGAACACTGCTAAGCAATTAAAAACAAACAATAATGACTATGAGCACTTGCCTCCATGGCCAGGAGCTAGATTGGCCAGTGCTACTATCTGATGTCCAGCTGCAACACACTGCAGGAGGTTATAGCAGCTGTCCTTCCCACCAGACACCAACCCACGACACGCATCCTGGATATACACACTGCCTGAAAATAAGGACATCCTGAGCATCTCACATAAATAATCACTTATTTTAATGGGAGAGGTTTTATAAATGACTGTATGATTAAAATGTCTTAAAATCTGCTTTTAAATCTTTCTTATGTTATGGGTTGTAGTTCCCATGAACTGCAACCTACATACAACAAACACTAACCACACTACCTAGGTTGGGTTATACCACGTCAAGTAGCTGTGTTCTGATTGGTCATAAGCAAGGACATCTTGCAACCAACTGTCAAGTTCTGACTGGTCTACACTGGACACCTCACAGCTCTTTTAGTACCTATCAGCCAGGCTCATCAAGTTCCCAATTCCCAAATACACTCCCTGTCTACTTCAGGTTTAGAATCTGGATACTTCAAAGAACACACTAGGCAGTTAGCAAGCAATGAGAATCCCTTTCCACCCCTCACTGGGGATTCTCCCCAGCTCCCTTGTAAAACTGCACTTGGTTAATCTTTATGATATGCACACAAATTGAAGGTGACATTCTTGAAAAGAACAAAAAGTTGTAATAATTGGTACAAAAATTAATCTGCAGACACAAACAGTAATGCCACAACAAAAGAAAAATATCCCTCTCCTTGGGCAGTGCCTAATCATGGCAACTTTGACTGTTAAATAACATACATTGAATCACTCGCTTGCACACTAGAGGAGGAGTACTGTAACAGCCAAGGCCTATAACCAGCACACAATGCACGCTCAGCACATTCTCCAGCTTGATATGATTACATTAATAAACTACAGTCATGAGATAGCAGTACATTACCATGAACATAATAATGTTTGGTATAGATGAATCTTTAAACTAACCAAATATTTAAAAAGCACATTTAAACAAATTAAACATTTAAAGGTTAAGGACCTAATCTTTACATTATGGATGCACTAAGTTAGGACAAATTGAATTTTATATTCTTGTGGAGGGCAAAAAGTCATGTAGGTAAAAATAATCTGCAGACATGTACGATAATATCACAAAGGAAAAAGATTGCGGAAAGCGCTGCCCTCAGCCTGTCTATTCAGTGCTCCCAAATTTCAGCTCTATCATGCTGTGTATATCGAGGTGAAGACAATATTTCCCAAGGGGGTATCCCCATCAACGCTCCCTCGGGCAGGTCTCAAAGGGCACACCTAGTCATGGCAACTTTGATTAATGAATAAATTTTGTAACGTGGAGTTGGGGGCTTTTTAATAAACACATTTTGGGGCAATTGTTGGTGAATCTTTACAGTATGGATGCCCTAAGTTAGGGCAAGTTGAAATGATATTATAGAGGATAAAAAGTTGCAGTTTGTACAAGAAATAATTGGCAGACATAAATAGTAAGGCCATAAATAAAGGAAAAGATCGCGGAAAGCGTGCTCTCAGGCTCAGTCCACTCAGTGCTTCCGATTTTCAGCCAAATCTTGCCGTGCATACCAAGGTGAAAACAATGCTTTCCAAGGGGATGCACATCAACATTGCCTTCGGGCAAGTGCCCAATGGACATGCTTAGAATGATGAATAAATTTAGTGTTAAACCTTGCCAGAATACAAATAACTGAGAGCCAACTGGCAGTTTATTGTGTTCACATTATGCTATACAACTCTAATTAGTATAACCAACGGCAATTTAATTGGTTTGCTTAGACTAAACACTATTAGTCCAAAGCATGCACCACATATGCATTGATAAAGTTTATGGTTTATTACAAACATGTATGACATAATGAAGTCCTCCTATTTTCTGCCTAAATTTCTACAAATCTGCATGCCAGAAGGGATATACACTGTTACTGGACAAAGATAATAGCAGAAATACATAAGCGTCCTGGCAAGGTGGCCATTCTAGGCGTCGCATGCCATCCAGACATAGGGGGTTCATAATCAAGAGAACAACGTAGGCCTAACATCAAGTGATGGCTCATTCTCCATGACTTCTGGAATCTGGCAAGGGCCAAGACACTTACACCTTCAACCTTTTACGAACACACAAGTTTTGACAGGTTCTTCTAGGTAATAAATCTCCAGGGAGGTCTATGATTTCTTTTCTGCCGTGACCCGCTGATGGACCCGCAGAGGCCAGTGCCAGATGCACAACCATGGGCATGGGTGTCCCCTAAACACTTCTCATGGAATATATTCTGCAAATCTGAGGTAACAGACAATGCCATGTAGCAGAGGTGGAGGCCAGGGGTATGTGCATAGCAGATAGGGATCGGGGTCAAGGATATAAAACCAAAAAGAAGCTAGGAAGACGACAGTACAGAGACTCACCCGAATACCACCAAAATCTCCTGGAAAACTTATTTGGTTGCGAAATGGACCCCCATGCATTACAAAAAGGGACAATCCCGACGTATTTCTCCAGCAATGAGAGAAGTAGAGGCATTTCCAGAGAGTCCGTGTCCAAATCCCGTTCATCTTGTATCATATCAAAGCACTAATCAAGAGGCTTACCTGAGCCAAAGAAAGGTAAATAAAGAGGATGTCGAGACTCAGGAAGATGGCCATAAAGGCTCATCAGTCCCGTCATTCCACCTGCTTAATCTCCTCCTTTTCACTGCTCTCTTAATCCTATTTCAACATTTGCATCTTACCTTCGTAGCCACTCGTGCGATAGAGGAATTACTCCTTTTTCTGCTTAGATTATTTGTTTCCTCATGGCAGCCTCCTTAGCCAAAACATCAAAGTAAACGTCGAGTTTCGGACAGGAGTGTGATTGGTCGGTGGAGAAATCACTCGGCCAATCACAAGTGAGAGGCCGATATTTGAGTACCGGGAAATTTGAAAAGCAGAAAGCCTGAATGCTACAATTTGGGTATAAAGTTTGAAACGTTATTGTCGTTTACTCTTCTATCTTAATGCAATTGCCATCAAGTGTACGAGGTTATACCTATAAGGATTATTGTTAAAGGTTTGTTCATTAAACAGCTTTATCTAAGCACGTGTCAAAAAATGAATTCTGGTCTCTATGTCTGTGCATAGTGCATATTGTATGTGAATACATATATGTTTCATATACATACATATGCATTCATACATACATACATACATACAGTACATACATAATAGTATTCATATACATACATATGCATTCATACATACATATATGCATATCATACATAGCATTCATACATACATACATCATATGTCTACATAAGTATTCATATACATACATCCATATATATATATATATATATATATATACATTATATATATATATATATATAAACAACACACAACACACACACACACAACAACAACCACACACACACACACACACAACACACACACACACACACACCACAACACACACACACAACACACCACAATATATATATATATATATATATATATATATATATATATATATATATATATATATATATATGGAGAGAGAGAGAGAGAGAGAGAGAGAGAGAGAGAGAGAGAGAGAGAGAGAGAGAGAGAGAGAGAGAGAGAGAGAGAGAGAGAGAGAGAGAGAGAGAGAGACAGAGAAGACAGACAGAAAAGACAGAAGACAGAACAGACAGACAGAGAGACAGACAGAGGGAGACAGACAGAGACAGACAGACAGACGTTCGCGTGTTTAATAGATCTATTTTACATCGACAGTGAAAGACGTTATGGACAAAACATTACAATAACTTC
>NW_020869766.1:51807-54307 GCF_003789085.1 Penaeus vannamei | reverse complement strand
CCATTTCCATCTTTCGAACCTAAGCATATGATCTCTTCGACCAAACTTATTCGAAAGCCTTTGAAATTATATAGAGAAAAATATGCCATATGTTGTACTGAACAATCTACCTCTTCCATGTACATTTCTACTAGGAATAATACCAACATGCCGTCCATCTTTATAGAATACAAAACCGACATAGAGCCTCCAAGTAATTTTGTTAATAAGACCTGATATTAATCAAGGTCCATAAAAAATCAAACAAATCTTGAGAGTACATGCAACATCAAATTGAATCTCTTACAACATTAACAGAGCATATCAAGCCCGTGTGTGTGTGAAGTTTCGTTATTTGTTATATGAAATTGAAAGATGTTTATAATTCATTAATTCATGCTAATGAATGAAATATATTTCTCTCCGTGTGAATCAAATAGATATATACAGAAATATACTTTTCACCATTTCAAATTACGAAGCATACAACACCAACTCGCTCCCAGTCGAATCTAACCAATAATAAGCGAACCAAGACCTTTTGATCCCTTGTCTTACAGGTGAACACCTACGAGCCTGAAATCGTGTGGTCTGACGGCGACTGGGAAGCCCCCGACTCGTACTGGGACTCGACTCACTTCCTGGCCTGGCTCTTCAACGAGTCTCCGGTGAAGGACAACGTGGTGGTGAACGACAGTGGGCAAAAGGTGTCGTGTGCAACCATGGTTCTACTATACCTGCAGCGACCGTATAATCCAAGGTATTTTCGGGTCCGTTTGTGTAAAAAGTTTCGTTATTTTGTTATATGTAATTAAATCTATGTTTATAAATGTTTTTTTTTATGCGAATTAATGAAATATATTTCTCTTCGTGTGAACCAATTAGAAATATAGTTACATAATTTTCTATGAAATATTTTACAAACTCTTACGTGCTTGCTGAAATGAGCCATTCGCGGCAGGCACGCTTCAGCACCACAAGTGGGAGAACTGCCTGACGCTGGACAAGGTTCCTGGGGTTTCCGCCGAGAAGCCCCCCTTCGAGACTACCTCACCATCACAGGAACTCCTCGCCACCTTGGCAGAAACCATCAGCTGTGGAGGTAGAGCTCAGGAGAGTGTTCTGCGTGGTTGCCATTTTTAAATTAATCACGTACACACTTAAAGCTTTGCATTAGGAAGCGTTTGTCTCTTTGATTTTGCTAGAATTTTAGTCTTGTTTTTAAAAAAACATTGGTTAATACACGTTATTGAAATCAATGGCGTTATTTTGAATCTTGTAAATTAAGAATATCCAAGAATAGGATGAATAAATGCGTTTCTCATATAGATATTATAGAATAACTAAACAGAGTAAGCCATTTTCTTCTCTCACAAACTTGGCGATTCGTACACTACGAGCGTATTTCGTCTTATTATCACACATTTTTGGGAACAGCTACAACCCATATACACTAGAAAAAATAACCTCAATAAATTTAGAATTATGGAGCCACCGCGTCCCCCTTTCAAAGGCAATTTGCTCGTCAACATCGGCCCCACGCACGACGGCCACCTTCCCGCCATCATGGAGGAGCGACTTCGGCAACTCGGCTCGTGGCTCGACGTCAATGGCCAGGCTGTGTACGAGTCTACTCCGTGGACGCACCAAAGCGACGCCGTGACGCCGGGAGTGTGGTAAGCTATGGCGAAGTCTATACAAGTACAGGTCTCGTCACTTCGGAGTTCTGTATAAAGGTCTGTATAAGTACAATCGCTGATAATCATCACCTGTAAAATTTGTCCAATATGCAAATCGTTCAACGTGCCGGCACCTAAAATTGCTTAAGTATTTGCTCATTTGTTACCGTTTTCTATTATCTCCTTCTCACCCAGTCTACTCCTATTGACGACATAGGCCTTATCACCCAAAGCTGCGCAGAACTAAAGGTGACGAGACCTGTACTTATATAAACCTTATTCTGCACAGCTTTGGGTGATACGGCCTATGACGTCACGTAGCGTGGTGAGAGTGGGGGAGGGGGGGATAGAGAATGACAGGGTGGGAAGGAGATCATAGAAAACGGTAGCAAATGAACAACTAAGTAATTTTCGACCTTGAGCTATGGTGCATGGTCGCGACAGTGGAAGACTGATGCTGCCCTTTGTGTTTACGCGTGTGTGTGTCCAGACATCTTAGAATAGATAAAATAAAATGATGATAATAATAATAATTTCAATATCAAATTCTTCAAAACATAAATAAGAAGACTGCTTCCTTCCCCCAAAAGGTACACAGCAAAAGGCGACGATGTCTACGCCTTTGTGCTGCGGTGGCCTGAGGACGGGGCGGTCACACTGGGCTCCGTCCTGCCGACCTCGCGCACCAAGGCCTACATGCTGGGACACGTCGAGAAGGTGAAGCCGCTGCAGGTGAGCTCTGCTGGGTATTTTAGGGAAGCTCTCTTTATAACTATAATGTGGTGACGAATGGCACTGTATAGATTAATTTTCTCTCTCTCTCTCTCTCTCTCTCTCTCTCT
>NW_020869766.1:37500-50000 GCF_003789085.1 Penaeus vannamei | reverse complement strand
GCTGAAGGCCGGGGTGACAAGGAAGGCTCACCAAGAGTCCACAAAGTTTCTGGAGGGTGATTAAGAGCTACAAATGCTTATGTAAAAATATACAAAATAACACTGCAAAGGGGCAGCATGGAGTCTTATCACTGCACAGAGTGGCCACTCAAATAAGCTAAATGCCTGTATTTTGGGCCTCATGATGGCAGTGAAGCACCCAGATCCAATGGGTTAGCAATGAAATATGCACATTTTACAGATGCCTGCAATCAATATTTGCCTTCATGAAAAATGAAAAAAAAACATGCTTTCTTTGCAGCTATTGAGAAAACACGCTGGAGAGGTTTGATTCTTAGGGTCTAACTCACATTGCACTTATTAGTTAAGACATATTTGATATCAAAGTTTTAGCCCAGGTTCAGGTGTGTGGCTTCATGTACTTTTTCAAAAGTACAGAAAAGTCATGCTTCATCATATACAGATACAGCCTTCTGAAGTTGGCTGAAAACTATCATTTCTTTTATACTTTTGTAAATACCCCAGAAACAAAGGTGCACAGCAAACAATGAATGGAATCACCAAAATAGTATTGCACAATCTCACAAATACCACTTGAGCAGAGCAAGTCCATTGCTTTGGCCAACTTGGTGGTTTAGGCTCTTCAGGTGCAATAGGTTAAATGCAAAAGAATCTTAAAAGGCCAAAGATATTATGACAAATACATATTACCCTCTTAATAACTTCTGAGCAAGGAAAAGGATTTTCTTGATCACTTATACTTGACTGACTTTCCTATATATACCAATATAAATTAAAAAAGACCCAGTCATCATACTCTAACTAATACCTATTGATAAAACACCAAACTAAGCAGCTTAACCCATTCACAACAGTACATCTCAGTGCCATATTAAGCCACACACCAGGTGATAGTTTGCATAGTCAGCCTCTCAAGTACATACAATTATGTTACTGTTTACATTCATGGCTGTTTAGAAAACGAGGATAAGAATAGCTTTGAGCCAATCCTTCAGGGACTACTACTTCTCAATGACTGTAATTAGGGACAAACAACTATTTAGCATGCAAGACTTACAGCAGGCTTGACTGTACATGACATAAAAGGACATCAACCCAGAGTGAGTGAAGGTCTATCCATGATGTGTTAAGACATCCGCTGTGAGTTCATTTAGAGGAAAAGCTGAAAAAATAACTAAGACAAGACACACAATGCCACAAAGTGAACCATCTTGAAGTCATCAATCTGTATTACATTAATACACAATATAATACAAATATCACCTTTTAAGCTGGCAATAACATCGTCCATCGTACTGCCGGCGAAACTACCAGCAAAAGTAAAGCCAGTTGTGGTACGGACAACTCGGTAACTTAAGTTATCTGGTACTTGCATTACTGGATTGTGACCAGCATCAAAATTCTGATAGCTGTAAAAGAAAGCCAAATCAGCATATTCAAATAATAACAAGGATGCTCTTAATGCAAATTTAAATATCTTATCCATAAGAGAAAGATATACCTCAGGATACGAGTAAGCAAATAAGTACTGTGGAAGGTGGTTACTTATCAAAGCAATATCAAGAAAAAATTGACCAAAAGTAATGAATGATAACTATTTCAAAAGGAAAAATAAGCCTAAATATACAATACATAAATAAATAAATCATAAACTAACCGTAAAGCAGTTTTTAATTTTTCCTAAATGTACTATAAGCAAAATAAAGAATTCATCAAAAGCACAAAAAAAGCACACTTCACTACATCCATCCACGCACACACTTACACACACACATATACACGAAGACAGACCCACAAACATATATATAAATACTTACATATACACAAATACAGACACACACACACACACACACAAACACAAATATACTCTCTCACCATCTCTATACTCTCTCTCATTTTCTCTCTTCTTCCTCTCTCCCTTTATCTAAGTCTGGAAACCCTTACAATCTATCAGTCTCTCTATGTCACTATAAAAATATAGCTTATTCCAAAAACACTTCCATGATAAGGAGGTACCTGGTAGAAGACAAGTCATCCTCTTCCAGATTCAGTTCCTTCGCTTGATCTTCTGCTTGTTGCTCTTCCTCTGGTAGCTTCAGGTCGCCCAAAAACTCTTGAGAATCTCTCACACCTGCTGCCCTTACTAGTTCCATCTGGGTCACATCTTCTGGCTACAGATATAACAACCAATATCAGAGCAAAAATACAATGACCGTAATAAAGATCATGTCAACAATTTGTGTTAATACTAAACATATATCTATACCAGTGCAAGAATGTGTAAGTGCTTAGAGGCACAACCTTTACTTACTATTTCCTTATCAACAAGCTCTAAAGACGTAAAATTAAGATAACCAACATCCCCTGATGTCTCCACTAACTCTGTATCTTTCCTGAAAATAAATTTTTTACTTCACTTTGAGAGAAACAGTCAGTCAGGTGCAGGAAATACATATATACAAAAAGGTATTTAAGCTAATCTAACAAAAACTATGAATAAAATATCTGAATTTTACCAAACTACTACTTACACAACAATCCGTTTTCTAAAAATTGGGCAGTCCAAAGTAAAGGTTTCATATTCACCTCCTTCACCGCATACATTTAAACTGTATTTGTCTTTCTGTTCAAATGGAAGGAAAGATGCAATAAGTGCAACTTGCTAAAAATATATATTCATGTAATCATTATTACCATGATCTCTAAAAGTAAAATCTGAAAATGCAGAATAAAATGCACATTAACCATCCATCATTACTATGTTTAGCTGTACTTTCTCATATATTTAATATTTCTTCCTTAATTCTTAATATTTCAGATCCAAATCCAAGGGTCTTTCTCTTTCAGACCAAATTTCTGCTTCCAAGTGACCCCATGACACATTTTACAGAAGAATACACATGCTTTCCTCCATCTAACTTCTACACATGAAGACCTTATTACTCAATCAAGTAAAGGACTTACCATTTTTTCTAAATAGGTTATCATTTGACTAATAGATTTTCCCAGGTGTTTTCTTGGTTCAAGGCCAATAGCAGCCACCTTAATGATAATAGCATCTATGCCACACTCCACCATCTCTCGTATTAATTCCGACTGGTCTCTTCGCCACATGTATGCTAAACAGACGAGGCCTAGTCTACTACAACTGTATGAAAGAAAAAAATAACTGTAGAGAAAATTTTATTTGTGCAACATCCAATCTTTTTGTCTCATACACATTCTCACCCCATCTTAATCCACTTACATATTATGATCTAGTTATAAGATATTTGAGACAGCTCATATATATATCTTATGATACTGTGCAAAAATAATTATAAAGAATATATGCCACTCAGATTGAATCAACAAAACCAAATTTTACTTACACATTTTCTACACGTATTCTCTGGTAATCAGACAATACCGCACCAACACTCACTGCTTCAATTGAACATTTTTCCTAGAAAAATCAATGAATATATGAAGAGACAAGAGGAAATGATGAATACTGATCCTTTATCAAATAATTAAATGCTATTATTACTTGCATACAAAAATGTATTATAATTCTACATTATGTTTCCTCTATAATGAATTGTTTTCATAAACCCAGATGTCCAGTCAAGCAAAACAGCGATACGAATCACTGAACATATAATCAATTCAAAGTTCAGACAAAAATCTTATACAATACACAAAGCCATGATTCCTCTTTAAGTTTCCAACATTTATTACTTTAAATTGTCAAACAACAATAAAAAGGAAATCACAATACAACCATTTTTCCTTCCTCCACCTAAGCCTGAATTTCAGTTCTCTTCCATACCTGAACTTCCTTCAAGAGTAAGTAGAGATCCTCCACTTCATCCCCCTCCGTTGGGTTGTAAGTCTTGGTGGTGGTGATGGAGGAGCCTTGTATAATGCGGCGGTACAGTGGAACACCCACAGCCTCTGCATACATGGCTACCCCCATGTGTCCCACACTCTGGTACATGTAACTGTCCAACTCATCTGAAAATGTATGTATTGATTAGTTTAAGGTCTTTCAATGGCAAATTCCACTGCATACACTTTCATTATCTTTATGATAGCTCAAGAGACCAGTGTTGAGCTTGAATAGTGGAACCTAGATGTACAGCAGAAATTGTATAATAAGAGGAGGCTTTGAAATATGCTGTAAGAAGGAAGAAAAAATAAGAAGGCCTACAGGGAAAAGAAAGGCCTGAACAACTAAAGGCAAAAGCAAAATTTAAGTGATTTAAAAAATGAGACATGGGAAACAAGAAATATATATGAAATAAGGGGAGAAAATAAATTAAAAACAAAAAAAATAACAACCATGTTAACCATGCTTTCAAATAAAAGTATGAAAAATAAGAAACAGTCTTTTCAATGTCAGAGGGTTTATGAGAAGATAATACACATGTGAGATTGACAGGCAGATTACCAGAGATTTAGAGCATATCAAAAAGGTAATTGATAAGCTTTCAAGGCACTGGGTCTAAACTAATACATAACGGGGCTGAAAATATCTCTAAATTCCTTTCTACTTTGTTCAGATATACAAAAAGTGAAAGACTCACAGCACAGACTAACATTATAATGCATATGCAAAATGGAACACTGCTAAGCAATTAAAAACAAACAATAATGACTATGAGCACTTGCCTCCATGGCCAGGAGCTAGATTGGCCAGTGCTACTATCTGATGTCCAGCTGCAACACACTGCAGGAGGTTATAGCAGCTGTCCTTCCCACCAGACACCAACCCCACGACACGCATCCTGGATATACACACTGCCTGAAAATAAGGACATCCTGAGCATCTCACATAAATAATCACTTATTTTAATGGGAGAGGTTTTATAAATGACTGTATGATTAAAATGTCTTAAAATCTGCTTTTAAATCTTTCTTATGTTATGGGTTGTAGTTCCCATGAACTGCAACCTACATACAACAAACACTAACCACACTACCTAGGTTGGGTTATACCACGTCAAGTAGCTGTGTTCTGATTGGTCATAAGCAAGGACATCTTGCAACCAACTGTCAAGTTCTGACTGGTCTACACTGGACACCTCACAGCTCTTTTAGTACCTATCAGCCAGGCTCATCAAGTTCCCAATTCCCAAATACACTCCCTGTCTACTTCAGGTTTAGAATCTGGATACTTCAAAGAACACACTAGGCAGTTAGCAAGCAATGAGAATCCCTTTCCACCCCTCACTGGGGATTCTCCCCAGCTCCCTTGTAAAACTGCACTTGGTTAATCTTTATGATATGCACACAAATTGAAGGTGACATTCTTGAAAAGAACAAAAAGTTGTAATAATTGGTACAAAAATTAATCTGCAGACACAAACAGTAATGCCACACACAAAAGAAAAATATCCCTCTCCTTGGGCAGTGCCTAATCATGGCAACTTTGACTGTTAAATAACATACATTGAATCACTCGCTTGCACACTAGAGGAGGAGTACTGTAGCAGCCAAGGCCTATAACCAGCACACAATGCACGCTCAGCACATTCTCCAGCTTGATATGATTACATTAATAAACTACAGTCATGAGATAGCAGTACATTACCATGAACATAATAATGTTTATGGTATAGATGAATCTTTAAACTAACCAAATATTTAAAAAGCACATTTAAACAAATTAAACATTTAAAGGTTAAGGACCTAATCTTTACATTATGGATGCACTAAGTTAGGACAAATTGAATTTTATATTCTTGTGGAGGGCAAAAAGTCATGTAGGTAAAAGAAATAATCTGCAGACATGTACGATAATATCACAAAGGAAAAAGATTGCGGAAAGCGCTGCCCTCAGCCTGTCTATTCAGTGCTCCCAAATTTCAGCTCTATCATGCTGTGTATATCGAGGTGAAGACAATATTTCCCAAGGGGGTATCCCCATCAACGCTCCCCTCGGGCAGGTCTCGAAGGGCACACCTAGTCATGGCAACTTTGATTAATGAATAAATTTTGTAACGTGGAGTTGGGGGCTTTTTAATAAACACATTTTGGGGCAATTGTTGGTGAATCTTTACAGTATGGATGCCCTAAGTTAGGGCAAGTTGAATATGATATTATAGAGGATAAAAAGTTGCAGTTTGTACAAGAAATAATTGGCAGACATAAATAGTAAGGCCATAAATAAAGGAAAAAGATCGCGGAAAGCGGTGCTCTCAGGCTCAGTCCACTCAGTGCTTCCGATTTTCAGCCAAATCTTGCCGTGCATACCAAGGTGAAAACAATGCTTTCCAAGGGGATGCACATCAACATTGCCTTCGGGCAAGTGCCCAATGGACATGCTTAGAATGATGAATAAATTTAGTGTTAAACCTTGCCAGAATACAAATAACTGAGAGCCAACTGGCACAGTTTATTGTGTTCACATTATGCTATACAACTCTAATTAGTATAACCAACGGCAATTTAATTGGTTTGCTTAGACTAAACACTATTAGTCCAAAGCATGCACCACATATGCATTGATAAAGTTTATGGTTTATTACAAACATGTATGACATAATGAAGTCCTACTATTTTCTGCCAAAATTTCTACAAATCTGCATGCCAGAAGGGATATACACTGTTACTGGACAAAGATAATAGCAGAAATACATAAGCGTCCCTGGCAAGGTGGCCATTCTAGGCGTCGCATGCCATCCAGACATAGGGGGTTCATAATCAAGAGAACAACGTAGGCCTAACATCAAGTGATGGCCTCATTCTCCATGACTTCTGGAATCTGGCAAGGGCCAAGACACTTACACCTTCAACCTTTTACGAACACACAAGTTTTGACAGGTTCTTCTAGGTAATAAATCTCCAGGGAGGTCTATGATTTCTTTTCTGCCGTGACCCGCTGATGGACCCGCAGAGGCCAGTGCCAGATGCACAACCATGGGCATGGGTGTCCCCTAAACACTTCTCATGGAATATATTCTGCAAATCTGAGGTAACAGACAATGCCATGTAGCAGAGGTGGAGGCCAGGGGTATGTGCATAGCAGATAGGGAGTCTGGGGTCAAGGATATAAAACCAAAAAGAAGCTAGGAAGACGACAGTACAGAGACTCACCCGAATACCACCAAAATCTCCTGGAAAACCTTATTTGGTTGCGAAATGGACCCCCAGTGCATTACAAAAAGGGACAATCCCGACGTATTTCTCCAGCAATGAGAGAAGTAGAGGCATTTCCAGAGAGTCCGTGTCCAAATCCCGTTCATCTTGTATCATATCAAAGCACTAATCAAGAGGCTTACCTGAGCCAAAGAAAGGTAAATAAAGAGGATGTCGAGACTCAGGAAGATGGCCATAAAGGCTCCATCAGTCCCGTCATTCCACCTGCTTAATCTCCCTCCTTTTCACTGCTCTCTTAATCCCTATTTCAACATTTGCATCTTACCTTCGTAGCCACTCGTGCGATAGAGGAATTACTCCTTTTTTCTGCTTAGATTATTTGTTTCCTCATGGCAGCCTCCTTAGCCAAAACATCAAAGTAAACGTCGAGTTTCGGACAGAAGTGTGATTGGTCGGTGGAGAAATCACTCGGCCAATCACAAGTGAGAGGCCGAAACTGTATTTGAGTACCGGGAAATTTGAATAAGCAGAAAGCCTGAATGCTACAATTTGGGTATAAAGTTTGAAACGTTATTGTCGTTTACTCTTCTATCTTAATGCAATTGCCATCAAGTGTACGAGGTTATACCTATAAGGATTATTGTTAAAGGTTTGTTCATTAAACAGCTTTATCTAAGCACGTGTCAAAAAATGAATTCTGGTCTCTATGTCTGTGCATAGTGCATATTGTATGTGAATACATATATGTATTCATATACATACATATGCATTCATACATACATACATACATACATACATACATACATAAGTATTCATATACATACATATGCATTCATACATACATATATGCATATATACATATGCATTCATACATACATACAAACATACGTACATAAGTATTCATATACATACATCCATATATATATATACTATATATATATATATATATATATACACACACACACCACACCACACACACACACACACACACACACACACACACACACACACACACACCACACACCACACATACACACACACACCACACACATACACACACACACACACAACATAATATATACTATCTGCTCGTCCGCCCCGTATATATATAAGCTCTCATTCTACGCAAGATTAAATACTGGCGTATTATATTATCCACTTATACTTATATATATACTATACTCATATGACTCATGGAGAGAGAGACATGATACAACCGGAGAGACGTCACGTGAGAGACACGAGAGGAAGACAGAAAGACGAGACGACGAGTTGACGTAGATATGGTAGATCGACGACGAGGCGAGAGGCACCGTACCTTAATCAGCCGCCGAGAAGAGACGAGGACTAGAGACTCCGCAAGAGAGATGAGAGAGACGCAGACAGACAACCAGACAGAAGACAGACAGCGACCAGAGCGAACAGACAGAGGAGACACTACAGGAGACAGAACACCACAGACGTTCGCGGATTTACCATAGATCCTATTTAACATCGACAGTGAAAGACGTTATGGACAAAACATTACAATAACTTCATGCCTAAGGCGATAAACAATTTCATTATCACATCAATTCATCTCATAAGAATTGGATTAATCTTCAATTGGTCTGATATCACCATTATAGGTTAGTTTGCCTTATTCTCAAACAAATCATATCTAATCAATAATATATATAAAAAGACGACAAAAGGGAGTCCTTTACATACTTCTAGCTACACTTTATACCTGAAGAATACTGCAAAATAAGGGTAGATATAAGAGATAAGATAAATTAACCGTCCTTTCTACGTATTCATAGTCGGAGAGATAAAAAGAGTATGAGGGTGTGGACTCTTGTCATATCAACCAAAACACTCCCAGGGAGAGTTGAAATAATACTAACAGATTTTTTAATTATGCCCGTCGGTATAGTAAAATGTACTAAACATACTTTTATTTGATTAATATTAGACTCCATCTGCTGTATGTTTGATAATATGGCTATCTCAACCGATTCTTTTTAACTGTGCCATACCAGTCGGTATGCGCTTTAAAATCAGCTGGCGGATACATACATAGTTTATGTCCATCAACGCAAGTACAACCGCCAGACAACCGTGCGAGAGTGAAACTAAAGCGTTTTAAACCAAGCCATCATCATACTGCTACACTTGAGTGAGTGTCCAAGACCTTATTCAGAAAGTTCTGCTTGAATTCTGTTGCGCATTCATCATTAAGATTCACGTCAAAAGACGCTCGCAAGATTTAGGCATTCTTCACCAAAAGGTAAAAAGAGACGTCCCTGAACCTACACAATCCTCACCTACCTTCGTGCCTCGCGTCCCGCTACATCCGTAATGAGAGCAACCATTTCACACACCCTAATGATCAGCCAGAAATAGCTTAAATAATACACATAATAATGAATAATATCATCATATCAATAAATGAGATGCATTGACTGCCATTTGGATGATGAATAGATGATATCGATCTGATGATGATGATGATGATGCATGATCTGCATGACCTAACACATCACAGATAGCAATATCTAAAGTTCATCAGCCCAAACATGTTAAAAATACAACAAAACAGAAGGTGAGACACAGGGTCAGCAGTCGCCATAATTAAAAATAAAATAAGGAAGTACGAATATTGTAGCAAAGTGTATACACGAATAAATAATAAAAATACATGAAATGATCCAACGGGTAAGGAGACCTTAATGTGAATAGGTTCGATAATTACATCATAAGGTATCTATGAAAATAATTAATCTGCAGATTGAGAAGTTGAACAATTATCTAAGCGAAAAAAAGCAGTTCACGGCTTGTTATTAAAGATATGGACACCCTCCCCTCCGAATAAATACATGAATAGGAGAGGAGATAATACTTCCTAAGTTAATGAAACGCTCATGTAATTGTAACTCATGGTAACTGCCAACATACTTTATACGCACAACTTGATGAACTTATATTCCCAGAATGCAGCGAAATGGAAATTCGTTATTAAATGTAATATCGAGTCTACACGATGCATAAAAGAGTGTCGTGTGCACATGTGAACTTAACGTGAGTATAGCACCTGCTACAAGACCCGACTCATATGCATCTTTTCATGAGCCCTTTTGCTGTTAGATCTCCTCTCTCGTCAGTAACTCGAAGAATCTCTTGTGCAATCTCTGTAGTTAGGCAGCGATCCTATTACGGAATGTCATATGTCACCGTAAGCAGCAGCACTACCCAGGCATGCTGTACTTTATCGCCCAACAAGCTCGTAGATTGATATTCTCAAAAATTAATCTCAGTTGCTTCTCCTCTCTACTCCTTTATCTCGTCTATCGACTACCATCTACCCCGGTTGGTATTGTTGCCGCGCTGCTTTTGTTACATATATTATTATTCTAGTTTTTATTTATTTTCTCCTCCGCGTATCATATAACTTTATCGCGTTTGTCATATTTCATTATTATTATTTGCATCACCGTCATATTTATACAAGTACTTATTATCATTATTATCATTAGTCATTTTTGTTACTCGTAATCATTGTTGTTATGTAGTATCTATTCATTATACTATTAATTATCTCATTACTATATTTCACAGTTTGCATTATTATTTGCATTAATTATTATTTATTCAACTATGTCAATCACTTATTATATCTTATCATTCTCATACATTCATGCGTGTTCATCTAATACATACAATCAATTATTATCCTACATCTTATTCTTTTGACTACTCCCACCAAACACCGCATTAACATCCAGCATTAATGTTACTCATCGTTCGTTATTTTGAATTGTTCAATTATCAACAAATCGGATCATCTACTGATATTCACCATTGATATTCGAGTTACTAGTATTAGTTTAGTTATATCTCTCATTCATTATTAATTATTACTTACTCCGACGCATCATTTTATCAATATTACTGTTATTATTTATACACGCTTATCATTAAATAATTATTGTATTATCCATTGTTATTATCATCGTCGATTTATTTAAATAACTTATATCTGTTATACTAGACGGATAGATCATCACAGAACAACAGCTACTAGTACTGAGTGATAAAATATTCTTGGTAAAATTAAAACACACACTCAACGTCAGACTACGTGCAACAGAATCCATCTGTCAATTCGCCGTCTTCTTTAACTTACTTATTCTTAACCTACTATCAGTATGCCATCGGGAAACCAAACTTTTCAACCCGTTTACTTTTACCTGCTTGTATTACCCCACCTCGCCTCCATCTTATCCCTCTTCCCCTCTACTGTCAACAAATAGATCATCTCTATCCCTTCTTTCTATATTCCTTATTTTCTCATACCCTAAATGCATAAACAATCGATAACAGTATACGTTACTAATACCTCATATACTTAATACATATATATACTATATTATTTATATACTAATATATAGCTATTCATTCTTATATCATCTACCTAAACAACAGTTTACTCACACAGATTTATCGAACTGTGAGATCATGCGTTACCCAGTCACGCTGACACCCCCTCGCGCCGCTCGTCGTTCGGCAAAACATGCCCTTTGTAGTACCAATTATTTTCAGCAACGAGATGTTCCCTTGATATTCCCATAAATACTCCATACTTTCTCTCCATGGGTACCTAGGCAAACACAGAACTCTACCAGAGATATCTAATCGTCATTCGATAAAATAGCTGAGCTTTGACAATAGCGCTGCACACGGTCCATAACAATCAGAGTGATTTAAAAATATTACACTTACATATCTAGGTGACGATAAATAAACGTCGCTGTGTTTATTAGTTCGGATTTTAGGGTGAATGCTCTGACTAAATATATGAATACTAAAAATTAAAAGAAGAAACGAAAAAAAGAAAAAGGAAAATAGAGAGAGAAACAAAAAGAAAACACGAACAACTCTAGAGCATAAAAAGAAAACAGAAACTATAACTAAGCAGCAAACAATGTAAGAATTGAAAAAAATCAATATATCACACGACTACACACACACACATCACACACTACCAAACACCACTATCACACAACAACACACACCACACACACATGACATCTAGTACACACTAATACTATACTATATACATATACTAATACTATATATATATTATATACTATTATATATTATACTAATATACTACTATATATCGAAAGATACAACAGAGTTACACTGTCTGGTGACGACACCTTTATCGAGCTTGCGTTCAATATATATTACTCAGAACCCGACACACAGCACGTTGCACTTTAACATCATGCATTATTTAATGTCCCGATTCACTCTCCCTTTTCCCACATGCGGAGAGAGGGGGGGATCGCCGCATGCGAGAGCGAATGGGGCTGGGGCGCAAGGAGAGTCTATCTCTCGCATTCATTCTCCAT
>NW_020869766.1:30000-32500 GCF_003789085.1 Penaeus vannamei | reverse complement strand
CATTTCCATCTTTCGAACCTAAGCATATGATCTCTTCGACCAAACTTATTCGAAAGCCTTTGAAATTATATAGAGAAAAATATGCCATATTTTGTACTGAACAATCTACCTTCTTCCATGTACATTTCTACTAGGAATAATACCAACATGCCGTCCATCTTTATAGAATACAAAACCGACATAGAGCCTCCAAGTAATTTTGTTAATAAGACCTGATATTAATCAAGGTCCATAAAAAATCAAACAAATCTTGAGAGTACATGCAACATCAAATTGAATCTCTTCAACATTAATCAGAGAAAACATATCAAGCCCGTGTGTGTGTGAAGTTTCGTTATTTTGTTATATGAAATTGAAAGATGTTTATAATTCATTAATTCATGCTAATGAATGAAATATATTTCTCTCCGTGTGAATCAAATAGATATATACAGAAATATACTTTTCACCATTTCAAATTACGAAGCATACAACACCAACTCGCTCCCAGTCGAATCTAACCAATAATAAGCGAACCAAGACCTTTTGATCCCTTGTCTTACAGGTGAACACCTACGAGCCTGAAATCGTGTGGTCTGACGGCGACTGGGAAGCCCCCGACTCGTACTGGGACTCGACTCACTTCCTGGCCTGGCTCTTCAACGAGTCTCCGGTGAAGGACAACGTGGTGGTGAACGACAGGTGGGGCAAAGGTGTCGTGTGCAACCATGGTTCCTACTATACCTGCAGCGACCGATATAATCCAGGTATTTTCGGGTCCGTTTGTGTAAAAAGTTTCGTTATTTTGTTATATGTAATTAAATCTATGTTTATAAATATGCTTTTTATGCGAATTAATGAAATATATTTCTCTTCGTGTGAACCAATTAGAAATATAGTTACATAATTTTCTATGAAATATTTTACAAACTCTTACGTGCTTGCTGAAATGAGCCATTCGCGGCAGGCACGCTTCAGCACCACAAGTGGGAGAACTGCCTGACGCTGGACAAGGTTTCCTGGGGTTTCCGCCGAGAAGCCCCCCTTCGAGACTACCTCACCATCCAGGAACTCCTCGCCACCTTGGCAGAAACCATCAGCTGTGGAGGTAGAGCTCAGGAGAGTGTTCTGCGTGGTTGCCATTTTTTAAATTAATCACGTACACACTTGAAGCTTTGCATTAGGAAGCGTTTGTCTCTTGTGATTTTGCTAGAATTTTAGTCTTGTTTTTAAAAACATTGGTTAATACACTTTGTTGAAATCAATGGCGTTATTTTGAATCTTGTAAATTAAGAATATCCAAGAATAGGATGAATAAATGCGTTTCTCATATAGATATTATAGAATAACTAAACAGAGTAAGCCATTTTCTTCTCTCACAAACTTGGCGATTCGTACACTACGAGCGTATTTCGTCTTATTATCACACATTTTTGGGAACAGCTACAACCCATATACACTAGAAAAAATAACCTCAATAAATTTAGAATTATGGAGCCACCGCGTCCCCCTTTCAAAGGCAACTTGCTCGTCAACATCGGCCCCACACACGACGGCCACCTTCCCGCCATCATGGAGGAGCGACTTCGGCAACTCGGCTCGTGGCTCGACGTCAATGGCCAGGCTGTGTACGAGTCTACTCCGTGGACGCACCAAAGCGACGCCGTGACGCCGGGAGTGTGGTAAGCTATGGCGAAGTCTATACAAGTACAGGTCTCGTCACTTCGGAGTTCTGTATAAAGGTCTGTATAAGTACAATCGCTGATAATCATCACCTGTAAAATTTGTCCAATATGCAAATCGTTCAACGTGCCGGCACCTAAAATTGCTTAAGTATTTGCTCATTTGTTACCGTTTTCTATGATCTCCTTCCCACCCAGTCTACTCCTAATGACGTCATAGGACTTATCACCCAAAGCTGCGCAGAACTAAAGGTGACGAGACCTGTACTTATATAGACCTTATTCTGCACAGTTTTGGGTGATAAGGCCTATGACGTCACGTGGCGTGGTGAGAGTGGGGGATGGGGGATAGAGAATGACAGGGTGGGAAGATCATAGAAAACGGTAGCAAATGAACAAATAAGTAATTTTCGACCTTGAGCTATGGTGCATGGTCGCGACAGTGGAAGACTGATGCTGCCCTTTGTGTTTACGCGTGTGTGTCCAGACATCTTAGAATAGATGAAATAAGATGATAATAATAATAATAATTTCAATATCAAATTCTTCAAAAAAAATAAAGAAGACTGCTTCCTTCCCCCAAAAGGTACACAGCAAAAGGCGACGATGTCTACGCCTTTGTGCTGCGGTGGCCTGAGGACGGGGCGGTCACACTGGGCTCCGTCCTGCCGACCTCGCGCACCAAGGCCTACATGCTGGGACACGTCGAGAAGGTGAAGCCACTGCAGGTGAGCTCTGCTGGTTTTTAGGGAAGCTCTGAACTCTCTCTCTTTCTCTCTCTGTCTGTCTGTCTCTCTCTCTCTCTCTCTCTCTCTCTCTCTCTCTCTCTCTCTCTCTCT
>NW_020869766.1:22500-25000 GCF_003789085.1 Penaeus vannamei | reverse complement strand
ATTTATAAACGTTTTCATCTTAGACCCTGTTCAGACGAGCGACTTTAGTGGCGCGACTGCTAGAAGCGCGACTGCCTGGTCAATGGAAGTGAATAGGAGCGCACACACTAGTGGCTATTCACTTCCATTGACCTGGCAGTCGCGCTTCTAGCAGTCGCGCCACTAAAGTCGCTCGTCTGAACAGGGTCTTAATCTCCGCACAATTACTATCAGTGGAAATATCCTTATCATACGGTACAGTATATCCAAGATCCGATGAATACCTGAATCTTATCTATCTAAACATTACCCTTGTTTATCTACTTGATAATTTTCCTGGTGGCCAAGAGGGTTCTTCTAATTTCTGGAATTTTCTTTGAGTATAAAATCTGTGATGAGAAATCTTGTTTTACGATTTGTATATTGCAGTTACAGGATTATTTTTTATTAGAATATATAATGAAGGGTGACTTTTTAATTTTCATTGCTATCACTATATCATTGTTGTTATTATGTTTGATCATTATCATTATCTTTATCATCATCATTATCATTATTATCATTATACTTATCATTATTATCATTAATACAATTATATTATCTTATTATCTATATTATTAGATTATTATTATCATTTGTTAATATTATGATTATCATTATCATTAATTCTCAAATTATTATTATAATTTTTACATGTTATCATTACATCCATTATTTATTATTTAGAACATCATCCATCATCTATTATTAATCATAGTAATAGTCATTAAATATTATTGATAATGAAGTATAGAATCTATATATTATTAGTATAGTAGTACATCATCATAACTACCATTTTAGCAGGCATTTTCACCATCATCTATATTTCACTATCATCCTCATCATACCTTCTTCATCATCACCACTATCCTCATCACCATCACTATCATCCACATCATCATCATCACCATCATCACCACCACTATCATCATCATCACCACCACCATCCATCATCACCACCATTCCATCATCCTTCATTCATCATCACCCACCATCATCCATCATCATCACCCACCAACCCCCATCTCCACCACCACTATCAATCATCATCATCATCACGCATCACCACCCAAAACTCCTCACGTTCACCTCACCTCAGCTCCTGCGGTCGTTCTCATTGTATCCCACATGGTGATATGGGGTGTGTGGTGTTGATAAGACCGAACCAGTGTCATGAGGCTATCTTTGGGCCAAGATAGTGCGATGCCATACACGAGGTCGCCCCTTCGAGGTAAACCCCTGTGTGGGGACGGGGGGGGGGGAGATAGACGTTAATTTCTGTTTGTTTGTTTTGGTTTTGAATTGTTTTTGTGAATTTGTGTTTTGTTTTTTATTTTTGTTTTCTTTTGTCTGTACTTTATCTCTGTCTGTCTCTTCTCTGTCTCTCTCTCTCCTCCTCTCTTTCTGCTCTCCTCTCTCTCTCTCTCTCTCTCTCTCTCTCTCTCTCTCTCTCTCTCTCTCTCTCTCTCTCTCTCTTTTTTCTTCATTGTGTTTTTCTGTTGCTTTCTTTGCTTTATTCTCTATTCTTTGGGCTCATTTCTTTCTCATATTCCCAAATCAAAGAAGTGTGAGTAAATATCGAAAAAAACGACACTTTATTTAGAAGAAAGTCGAGTGCTTCCTGAAAGCGATTTCAGTATGGCGGGCACGACTGATCACGTGACCTCGCGTCACTAGATATAAGGATCTTGACTCTACATTCAGCGGCACCGTCCTATCGTCGCAGGTAACTTCACACACACCACACACACACACACCACACTATCCACACACGCACACGCACACGCACACGCACACACACACACCACACACACACACACACACACAAACCACACACACAAACACACCACACAAACACACCAACACACCACACCACACCAAAACACACACTTCCTCACGCGCTAATAAAACGACTTTCTACTTTGATAACCTTGCTCGAATCTCTTGACTTGCTATGACACACACCACCGGGATTAGCAAACGTGAAAAGTCTATTCAAATAAAAAACTGAATTATATGTATATATATATGTATATATATTATATGTATATATATATATACTATATATATTATATATTATATTATATTTGTGCATGGTTGTGTTGTGTGTGTTGTGTCTGTCTATATATATATAGCTATATATATATATATATATATATATATTATACCTATCTACCTATCCATCTATTATATATAATATATATATATTATTTTTATATATATATATATATATATATAATATCTATGTCTTTATACAACCTATTCATCTAGTTATATAATATAATATATATTATATATATATATATATATATATATATATATAAATGTGTGTGTGTGTGTGTGTGTGTGTTGTGTGTTTGTGGTGTTTTGAGAGAGAGAGAGTGGAGAGAGAGATGAGAGATGAGAGATAGAGAGGAGCAAGAGAGAGATGAGAGAGATACGAGGGCATATAGATAGAAGAGAGAGAGATGCACATTTG
>NW_020869766.1:15000-17500 GCF_003789085.1 Penaeus vannamei | reverse complement strand
CTTTTCTTTCATCTTCGTTTTGCATTATCGATCTCAGATGTTGCAGACTACCGTTTTTATCTAATTTTGGTAAAAGTCAAGAATTAACCGCAATATAATGCATGCTTATAGAACATCAGGTATCTATTGTTATCGTTTCGTTTTATGTCGCATTTTTGGATTCACATTAGTGACATAACAGGCACGCTGTGTATATTTCTGTACGTGTTCACTTCCGATTGCTCTACTTGTTCACTTCCGATTGATATATACATACATATATGTATGTGTATACACACACAACACACGCACACACACACACACACACACACACACACACACACACACACACACACACACACACACACACACACACACACACACACATATATATATATATATATATATATATATATATATATATATATATATATATATATACATATACAATATACTGTGTGTTTGTGTGTAATTGCTCATTACTAAGTCGATACAACCATTTTCCTTGACGAACGATATTATCATATATGAACAAAAATAAGAAAAACAACAATGTATTGACGTGCATCGACGCTCAACTTCCCAAACGGATGTCATTTCCTGTCTCGCTTCCATTTCATGACCACGTGATCGGCTTTGTCCAAGGCTTAGGCTTTTGTCAAGGTCAACCTTCCGTCCCAGCCTGCGCGCGATCAGCTGTGAATACGCTGATGTAGTGCATCAGCGTATGTAATGTGTATACATACATGCGTACGTATGCATATATATTATATATGTGTGTGTGTTTATGTTTGTATATGTGTTTATACGTGTTCTTGTGTGTGTGTTCATGCATACGTACACACGCACGCACGCGCAAGCATAAACGAAGAAAAAAGAGGATATATATATATGGTAAGTATATGTGGGCAATGCCAATCATTCATTTTGGTTGATATTGCATATAGGTCAAATACTGACACTAGTGCAAAGGCTAACTAGGCTACTGACTAGGCTCGAATTCAAACCACTAATAGGACTATACTGTCAGTTAGGATTAGGCCTATGCAAATTGCCTTCGTTTTAGTGCAGAACGATACAGAACCATCGACAAATAAGCCAAAATTTCGCAACCGCTCCCTCTGCCAAACCGGTGAATTTATTGCAACGAAAAATCAACTCTGGCGACCATAATCTGCCACTTGTCGCCACTTCCGGTTCCTGGGTCCTCGAAAGCCCGTCGCTCAGCTCAGCCATGTTATGTAAATGGGTTCGGTGCGGTTTATTTCAGGCCCGTTCTGGTTCCCTTTTTGGTCCCGTATGTGTCTTTTCAGCTTGAGTTAAGCTCAGTTGTTCAAGTTGATTTGGTTCACTTTCGTTCGAGCTGATGAAGTTCACTTTCGTTCAATCTGGGTTAGTTCATATAAGTTCAATCTGATTTAGTTCACTTTAGTTCAGTCTCGTTAATTCACACTGATTTAATTGACCGGTGAATTCTTTCATTCAGATTTACTTAGTACACCACAGAACCCCAATTAAGAGCCCTGCGTTTAATTGTTCATAGAGGAAATATCCAGAAAACAATGAAATCTGTAACATGATAAGTATGCAAAATATATCACGCCCCCCTACCGCTGACCAAACAAAACACCCGTGATTTTATCTGTCAGTGCCCTTTTTCGAATAGCAATGCCCTATATGGTCTAGTCCCCTACCGAACAGCACAGTGCGGGCCGGTTAAAGGGATTTAACGAGAGACACCAGATACCCCGCTCAATTGGCACCGAATACCCACTTTGAAAGGAGTGACGCGCTAAATTGAAAGGCCACGGACGGACACGCCTCCAAACGACACACCCCTTACCTCCTCCTCCTCCACAACAAACGAAGCTCAACCACGAACCACATAGCCAATAACAATCAATAAAAACATTCCCACATACGTCCTTGTCTACGTCACTCACCGTAAAAGCAGAAGAGCAGCAGGGAAGGCAACTGCGCACGGACCATCTCGCAGGGGAATGAGGAGCGGACACGAAGCAGTTGGAGGGGGACTCGCACTGAGGTTATCTGAGCTGCGAGGGAAGGGAGGGGGTGGGGGGGGAGGGAGGGAGGGGGGGAGGGAGGGGGGGGGATTAGGGGAGGGAAGGGAGGGGTGGGAGGGGAAGGGTAATGGGATTAGGGAGGGAAGGGAGGGGTGGGGGTAGAGGGTAAGGGAATTGGGGGAGGGAGGGAGGGGGGCGGTAGTGGGTAATGGGATTGGGGGGGAGTAGCTGGGGAGAGGGAAGGGGGGGGTATAGCGGAATGGGATTGGGAAGGAGAGGGAGGGAAGGGAGGGGGTGAGGGGTAGAGAGTAATGGAACTGGGGAGGAGAGGGAAGGGAGAGGGGGGTAGAGGGTAATGGGATTGGGAGGGAAGGAGGTGTGGGTAATGGGAGTGGGGGGTAGACGGGAGGAGAGAGGGGGGTAGGGCAATGAAAATGGGGAGGGAGAAGATTTGGGTAAGAAAGAGAGGAGAGAGAGGAAGGGGAGGTAGAGAGTAA
>NW_020869766.1:0-10000 GCF_003789085.1 Penaeus vannamei | reverse complement strand
TTGAAATAAGAATGATCTTATACAGCAACTCACAAACCTAACACTTCACCACGGCTTTTTGATGATTTCATGAACTTACAAATGTCTCTAATCTATTAACAAAACGTCACTTGACCTGTGTTGTCTCGAAGCAGGCGCAGAGGGATCCCCGATGGCAGGTCTCCGTCCCTAACCTGTCGTTTAACGTCCTTCCCGGAGGAGGCGCTGAGGAGCCCTGGGAGAGACCAGCCAGGAACTCCTTCGACGCCCAAGAATAAAGGTCGAGGATGTCCTAATCAAGGTCAAGTACTTCGAAAGACCTTGGTCAAAATCACCGTTCGACTGGATCCTTTCAAGCTGATGTGTGTTCCTTTGGAGGAGGTCAGTGGCGCGATTTTTTTTTTCTTTATTCTACTTCGCGATATGTTCGATATATGTTCGCGATATGCTGTTCGATAGAAGATACCATGTGGCGAGGTTATGGTATTACGATTTTAACTTGCAATTCTTTCATAGAGGAATTAAGCTGTAAAGGCCTGGCGAATCCTCCTGGTTTTCCAAGATTACGTTGAAATTTGAGATTAGTTTATATTCCATACGCTATTTTTAAATTTGGACCCCATATGGCAATCTTACATCAAGAGATAATAAAAGATAGAAAAAAAGTAGAAAATAACAAATATAATAAAAAATAGAAAGTAGAAAATATAATATAAATAGAAAATATATAATAAATAGAAATTCGAAAATATAATATAAATAGAAATTCGAAAATATAATATAAATAGAAAATTTAAAATACAATGCAAAATATAATAAGAAATAGATAATATAATTTAAAAAGATAAAAAATTAACCTCATTAATGTATTACCACCTCCAAGTGGACTCGTCCTGCCTTGCGCGTGACTGTGAATACGTTATAGATGTCGAACGCTTTGGGGAGAAAAAAAATGCACCTATTTATCATTGATGCCGCATAAGGAAAACTTTATCTTAACCACACTATAGCACAATCGTTTAAATTATGGAAAATAAATGGTGAATAACCGGAAGAATAAGATTTACCGGTCAGGGAAAGAAAAAGAGAAAAAAAAAATCAAAACACGAATCGGTAACGTTGTCTCTCGTAGATGTTTACTGTCTAGTTTGTCTCGCTGACGTTATCTCTGTGGAAGAAATGATTCCCTGAGACGAGGATTTTCGCGGTCAGTGCACTCAGGTCACTTTGTTTGAGAAATATGGTCCAAATAAGAAAGTATTCGATGAAATAACAGAATCAAAGGGACAGATGGTCGGTGCACTGACAAAACATCGATTTTATGCTTTATCGTTATTGTTCTCACAAAGACAGAGCCTTTTGGGCTAATCCATGGCTACCCACTAGGAATGCATCTCAAGAAGAATGAAAGTATTTCCTATTATGAATAAACATATAATTGTTGTGTGTGTATATACATGTATATAAATATATGTATGTATATATAAATACAAACGCACATACACGCACTCACTCACACACAGACATACACACGTATGTATGTGTCTGTGTATATGAGTATATATATATATATATATATATATATATATATATATATATATATATATATATATATATATATGCATTTCATAGAGAGTGAGAGGCAGACAGACAGAGAGAGATGAAAGAGAGTTTGGGATATTCATTCTCTCTATCTCTCTCTCTCTCTCTCCATTCATTCACTACCACTCAATATTCTTTTTTCTTTCTCTTAGTCATTTATTCACATTTTCTCTCATTTGTTGATTCTTTCTCTTTTTCTCTTATTCATTCATTCTCTCTCTCTCTCTCTCTTTCCCCATCCTTTATTTATCCATTCACTGTCTCTCCTTTTCATTTTTCTCTCATTTATATTAACCAACTCTCATCTTTCCTTTTTTCTGCCTGTGTGGCGGGAACAAAGGTGCCATTAGCTACCATGTCCGCTGATGGAAAATAGGAATTTCCGTCTTCATACTGATAGAATTCCTGTCTAATCTTCATTTACTGCATACAGATTTCTTTTACAACAGCACTGTCGTCTTCTGTAATATCAATTTCTTCCGAAAAATCAAGCACATTTAATTGAAACATGGGTCGTGTCAGACATGATAGCAAACACCGACCAATCGCCCGGTATGACGTCATCAAAGTTTCCCGCGTTTTTTTTTTTCTTGAATTCAAATTTGTTTCTTGGCCGAGTACTCAAAACCAAATATCAGACTGAATTCCGTTGCTGATGAGTATTCTAAAACGATACCAAAGGACAGAGTTTTGAAAAAAAAAAAAGGATGAAGGTACTGGTCATCACTTTAGAGTCCTTTTATTACTACTTAACATTTCCAATGAGGAGAACAGTTTAAGAATCCTTCACGTTTCCTTCAGCCACCTTCAATTTAACCTGTTAATACGTCTTGTTAGTGAGAACTTTTTTCTCTCACATGCAGGTTCATCAGTGGAAACATAACGATCATTACCAAATGAATAAAGAAAAAAGGCTTAATACTAATACTTGATACTTGATATTCATCTTATACAAGAATGTTTTGAACTTCACTCAAAAGCCAGTGACTTTAGTATGGATGGACCTATAGTGTCCTAACATGACAATTGATTCTATATTATCGTTATCTGTTTACTTAGAAGAGGAAAATAAGATAGCGATTTTGAAATTTATATCTAAATCTGTGTTTACAGTGTAATAATATAAAAAAAGAACAACGACGATGGATTCTACAGTAATCATATATGCATTAACGATAAAAATGAACATCATGATAACGACAATAAAGATGATATCAAGAGACATGACAAAACAATAATTATAGATGAAAATAGCAGCAAAAGACAGTAATACTAACAGTAATGGCTAAGACTAATGGGAAGATAAGGTACAAGTGTAGCGAACGACCGCGTAACTACTGAACCGCCACTCGTAACCGTCCCAGGAGCGCCTTCTCGACGGTCGAGGCATTTGCCCGGCGTCGGCTGCACTGACCGCCCGCCGCTATTATGAGGAAGACCCAAGTCCTGCATATCGGCCCACCATGTCTTCACGGGGATATTTCTAGTTAAGTGCATGGTACATTCATTCATATGGCATTATTCTCAACAGGTATATAATTTTGAACCACAATAAAGCTCCATTTTTAGTTTTCGAATGTTTGAATAATAAATTATTTCAATCAATGTTTTGTTTCGACCTCTCGCCACATGCTACTTCATAATGTTGTGATATAATGGATATTAAAGTCACAAGACTATGCTTTGATGATATAATATTACACAGCTAACACTACAGCCAAGGAGAAATGATGGCAGCGGTGGCGATGTGCAGGCAAACACATTTTACTCTTGATCAAGAATTACTGTTGACACATTTTGATGTTTTGATGTCATTACTGTTGTTTGATATCATTATTATGACACGTTTTGATGTCATTACTGTTGACACATTTTGATGTTTTGATGTCATTACTGTTGACACTCATTACTGTTGACACATTTTGATGTCATTACTGTTGTTTTGATGTCACATTTTGATGTTTTGATGTCATTACTGTTGACAACTTGACCACGTTTTGATGTCATTACTGTTGACACAATTTTGATGTCATTACTGTTGACGCATTTTTGATCTGACACATTTTGATGTTTGATGTCATTACTGTTGACATTTTTGATGTCATTACTGTTGACACGTTTTGATGTCATTACTGTTGACACATTTGATGTCATTACTGTTGACACATTTGATGTCATTACTGTTGATTTTGATGTCATTACTGTTGACACATGTTGATGTCATTACTGTTGACACGTTTTGATGTCATTACTGTTTTTGATGTCATTACTGTTGACGTTTTGATGGTTGATGTTGATGTCATTACTGTTGACACTGGTTGACAATGTCATTACTGTTGACACGTTTTTGATGTATTACTGTTGACACGTTTTTGATGTCATTACTGTTGACACGTTTTGATGTCATTACTGTTGACACGTTTTGATGTCATTACTGTTGACACGTTTTGATGTATTACTGTTGACACGTTTTGATGTCATTACTGTTGACACGTTTTGATGTCATTACTGTTGACACGTTTTGATGTCATTACTGTTGACACGTTTTTGATGTCATTATTGACATTGATGTCACTGTTGACACGTTTTGATGTCATTACTTTGACATTTTGATGTCATTACTGTTGACACGTTTTGATGTCATTACTGTTGACACGTTTTGATGTCATTGCTGTTGACACGTTTTGATGTCATTGACTGTTGACACGTTTTGATGGTTGACACGTTTTGATGTCATTGCTGTTGACACGTTTTGAATTGCTGTTGACACGTTTTGGATGTCATTGCTGTTGACACGTTTTGATGTATTACTGTTGACACGTTGATGTCATTGCTGTTGACACGTTTGATGTCATTACTGTTGACACGTTTTTGATGTCATTACTGTTTTGATGTCATTACTGTTGACACGTTTGATGTCATTGCTGTTGACACGTTTTTGATGTCATTACTGTTGACACGTTTTGATGTCATTACACACGTTTTGATGTCATTGCTGTTGACACTTTTGATGTCACTTTGACGTTTTGATGTCATTACTGTTGACACGTTTTTGATGTCATTACTGTTGACACGTTTTGATGTTGTTGACTGTTGACTGTGACACGTTTGATGTACTGTTGACACGTTTTTGATGTCATTACTGTTGACACGTTTTGATGTCATTTGCTGTTGACACGTTTTGATGATGTTGTTTTGATGTCATTACTGTTGACACGTTTTGATGTCATTATTGACAACGATGTCATTTGTTACACGTTTGATGTATTACTGTGACACGTTTTGATGTCATTACTGTTGACACGTTTTGATGTCATTACTGTTTTGATGTCATTACTGTTGACACGTTTGATGTCATTACTGTTGACAGTTTTGATGTCATTACTGTTGAACTGACTGTTTTTGATGTCATTGCTGTTGACACGTTTTTGATGTCACTGTTGACACGTTTTGATGTCATTCTGTTGACACGTTTTGATGTCATTACTGTTGACACGTTTTGATGTCATTGCTGTTGACACGTTTTGATGTCACTGTTGACACGTTTTGATGTCATACTGTTGACACGTTTTGATGTCATTACTGTTGACACGTTTTGATGTCATTGACTGTTGACACGTTTTGATGTCATTACTGTTGACACGTTTTGATGTCATTAATGTTGACACGTTTGATGTCATTACTGTTGACACGTTTTGATGTCATTACTGTTGACACGTTTTTGATCATTACTGTTGACACGTGATGTCACTGTTGACACGTTTTGATGTCATTGCTGTTGACACGTTTTGATGTCATTACTGTTGACACGTTTGATGTCATTTACTGTTGACACGTTTGATGTCATTACTGTGACACGTTTTGGATGTCATTACTGTGACACGTTTGATGTCATTACTGTTGACACGTTTTGATGTCATTACTGTTGACACGTTTTGATGTCATTACTGTTGACACGTTTTGATGTCATTACTGTTGACACGTTTTGATGTCATTACTGTTTGACACGTTTTGATGTCATTACTGTTGACACGTTTTGATGTCATTTTACTGTTGACACGTTTTGATGTCATTACTGTTGACACGTTTTGATGTCATACTGTTTTTTGACACGTTTTGATGTCATTACTGTTGACACGTTTTGATGTCATTACTGTGACACGTTTTGATGTCATTACAGACACGTTTTGATGTCATTACTGTTGACACGTTTTGATGTCATTACTGTTTGACACGTTTTTGATGTCATTACTGTTGACACGTTTTGATGTCATTACTGTTGACACGTTTTGATGTTACTGTTGACACGTTTTGATGTTTACTGTTGACACGTTTTGATGTCATTACTGTTGACACGTTTTATGTCATTACTGTTGACACGTTTTGATGTCATTACTGTTGACACGTTTTTGATGTCATTACTGTGACACGTTTGATGTCATTACTGTCATGTTACTGTGACACGTTTTGACTGACATTGTGTCACTTACTGTAGACACGTTTTGATGTCATTATTGCACGTTTTGATGTCATTACTGTTTGACAACGTTTTGATGTCATGTTGATGTCATTACTGTTGACACGTTTTTGATGTTGACACGTTTTGATGTTGACACGTTTTGATTGACTGTGTTTTGATGTACTGTTGTGACGTTGACACGTTTTGACATGTCATTTACTGTTGACACTTTTGATGACTGTTGACACGTTTTGATGTCATTACTGTTGACACGTTTTTGATGTCATTACTGTTGACACGTTTTGATGTCATTACTGTTGGACACGTTTTGATGTCATTACTGTTGACACGTTTTGATTGTCATTACTGTTGACACGTTTTGATGTCATTACTGTTGACACGTTTTGATGTCATTACTGTAGACACGTTTTGATGTCATTACTGTAGACACGTTTTGATGTCATTACTGTGACACGTTTTGATGTCATTACTGTTGACACGTTTTGATGTCATTACTGTTGACACGTTTTTGATGTCATTTGCTGTTGACACGTTTTGATGTCATTACTGTTGACACGTTTGATGTCATTACTGTTGACACGTTTTGATGTCATTATGGTTGATTACTGTTGACACGTTTTGATGTCATTACTGTTGACACGTTTTGATGTCATTACTGTTGACACGTTTTTGATGTCATTACTGTTGACACGTTTTGATGTCATTACTGTTTGACACTGTCATTACTGTTGACACGTTTTTGATGTCATTACTGTTGACATGTCACGTTGACACGTTTGATGTACTGACACGTTTTGATGTCTTACTGTGACACGTTTTGATGTCATTACTGTTGACACGTTTTGATGTCATTACTGTTGATTGATCATTACTGTTGACACGTTTTGTCATTACTGTTGACACGTTTGATGTCATTACTGTTGACACGTTTTTTGTTTTGATGTCATTACTGTTGACACGTTTTTTGATGTCATTTTACTGTGACACGTTTGATGTCATTACTGTTGACACGTTTTGATGTCATTACTGTTGACACGTTTTGATGTCATTACTGTGACACTGTTCATTACTTAGACACGTTTTGATGTCATTACTGTTTTGACACGTTTTTGATGTCATTACTGTTGACACGTTTTGATGACTGTTGACATGATGTCATTACTGTTGACACGTTTTGATGTTCATTACTGTAGACACGTTTTTGATGTCATTACTGTTGATACATTTTTTTATGTTATTTGTTACCGTGTTCGCATTGTTTTAACCCAGTCTTACCTCTTAGAAACTGGCTTAGTGTTTTTCTATAGGCCTATCTTTTGCATATTTTGATTTATACTTGATTTGCAGATTGTGCAACCGTATCCTGGACTGGTTGGTCACTGGTCTTGTAGCTGACTACTCTTGCCTACTCTTCCGTAGACATACTAACAGTGTTTTTTTCTGCAAACTTATTGTGAGTATTTATGTATATGATGTTCATAAGGTTACCGTGATTAATGCAGTTGGTTTGTGGAAATGTTATATTCATAAAATCAGTGATTTGATAGCCACAGCTATTTTCAATATTAATTTTTGTATAAGATAACAATCAGGGTTATAGTAAAAAAAAAAAAAAGATATGGAATGGTTACCTTTACGTAAACTGAGACACTTTTCATCTATGGCAAAAGGTGCGCAAATCGAAAATAAAGGAGTTACACGACAGAGAAGAGAGAAGACCGACTTTTTTTTTTTTTTTTTTTTTTTTTTTTCTTTTGTTCCTCGCCATGTTGACCGTGAATGTAAACAAAATTGTGACCAGTCAACTCATTCTTGCGCTCTGTCAAGTAGTTCATGTATTACTACGCCGTTGTCAAAACGATATTTGGCTAATTATCAGTGTCTGCTGTTCCACATATATGCTTTCAAAGGCCTTTGTTAATGTTATACCTCATTTTCATGTTTCAAGATTTATTAGACAGTGATTTAAGGAAATCGGTCTGAAGCACCTTCTGCATTTTCGCGTTCTGCCGCCAGGTTTGACAGGACGATTCCCAGGGCAGTCCGGTGACAGGAGACCGGCGAGAAATGTTTCGGTTTTGGTGTTACGTCGATTCTAGGTTGTTCTTAAGACTATATAGTGGAAACGAAGAAGAAAAGACCTTAACTATCGCAGTTCGTTATCTGAGGCCATCAAGTACCGCAAATCCCGAAAAAACAATAAAAACGAAGCTATCCACGATCCACAATAGACCGACTGAAAGAAGCGAAGGAAAATTGACAGTTCGGTCTTTCGATGTATAAAGGTATTTGGTTTATTGTTTACAGTATGGATGTAGCTCTATCTTGCCGTACATACCGAGGTGAAGAGAATGTGTCCCGGGGGGTGTTGGGGGGCTTGCCCCCATCAACCCTCCCCTCAGGCAGTGCCTAGTCACGGCACCGTAAATTGCTAGGTTAGGTTGGGTTATGGGTTAGGACGTTTTTGGGGGTCTGGAAGGTGTGAAATCCCGTAGATTTTGCCGAAAGATGGGTTGGATTCCCGTAGAGTTTTTCTACCTCTGGCGCGTCGGTGCGTAGACTTTCAAAGGTTCGCTCTTCTTATTTAAGCCTGTTTTACCCCATAATTTCCCTGATATACTTCATGCCCTCCCCTGCTAACGGGACTTAACACATCAAGATCGTCGGCTGTGATTGCAACGGAAATGATCAGATTCATTCTCATCACAGAATAAATCTGATGATATAAATATTGTCTGGGAAGTCCCGATTGTCAATCGAAAAATTAACCAAGCAGTCATCCGCATTTGAACAAGCCCTTCGTCCATACCTACAAGAAGTCATTGCAGTAAGAGACCCAATCAAGATAGAGGAGCTTGTGAATGCTGCCCAAAGAGTGGGATACCAGGAAACGAGTGAGACCTGAAGTTCCATTGGCCCAGAGAGCAAAAGAGCCATACTGCAAAAGATATGATAGACCAGCACGTTATATTAGTCACCCACCAGAGCATCTTGCTGTGACCTCCAGAGATAGGTATTGCTACTTTCACGGGCGTAAAGGACATACGAGTGAGTGCAGAGCCAGACCCTTAGGTCAAGAGTGTTGGGGATGTGGCAAGGAAGGGCATTTTAGGCGAGATTGTCCCTTTCATACGTCCTGGAAGGGAGAGTCCTCGCCCACATCCAGGGATTCCCAGGAGGACGCCACACCCAAGTCCACTGCCTAGTGGCCGCCCCATAGTCTGTGATTGTAAATGGTAAACCCCTTCTCGCCATGACAGATACAGGCAGCGAGGTCACACTCCTTAAGGTCTCATCACAAAAGGTGGTTAAGCTTCCCTGTCGACATCGTCCATCAAGACAATTGAGTGGAGTCCCTGGTGCACTACTTTCTGTACAAGGAGAGTATGACCTCACTTTTACCTTATCACCCAAGACTACATTCATTCACAGGGTTGTGTTAGCAGATGGAATTGAATTTCCAGCTGATATTATCTTAGGGATGGACATCTTAAGGAGATTCACATACCAGCTATTTGCTGTCACCATAAAAAGGCTACTTGGCTTTTGCTTGACGATGCTCACTTACCAGTGTATTATGCTGACAACCCTAGTTTCAAAGTCCAGGTTGTGAGTCGTACTGCACAAGTAGAAGTGATGATGTGCCAAACAATCTCCGTTGTCATGTGCCGAATACCACTGTGATCTCTCCGTGTGTAGCAAGATTTATAAGGATACGAATTCCCATGTGCCTTAGAGGTGCAACAAACATATTAGTTGTGAGTGCAACACAGCACGTATTGGTACCAAGATCTGTTGTGAAAAGTATGAAAGGTTACTTATTTGTGTGGGTGGTGAATCCTGACAGTCAGCCTGCTCGGCTCACCTGTGGGACCTGCATAGCTACTCTTCATGATGTGTCGGAGAATAGTGCTCAAGATCCTGACTCTTCCTTGTGCC
>NW_020869765.1:197500-201613 GCF_003789085.1 Penaeus vannamei | reverse complement strand
AAGTTCTGCATATTATTTTTTATTTTAATTATTACTATTTTACTAATTATATTAACACACATCATTATTATATAATTATCGTTATTATTATTATTGCCATTAATTATGTTATTGTTGTTATCGTTGTTAGTATCATTACTATTTTTGTTACCATCATTATTTTATTTCTTCTTATCATGTTAATTATAAGCATTATTATCAGTATTATCATCATTATTTTCATCAATATTATTATCATTACCATTATAGTTATCGTCATCATAATTATCATTGTTATTAACTATATAACCATTATATTATTATCATATCAATTCTATTCATTCATAATCATTTGCATTCAGCATTGATTGTCATCATTATTATCATCCTGATTGTTATTATTATTATCATCATTATTATTAGTATCATCATCATTGCTGTTGTTCTTATTATTATTATTTGTATTATTAGTAGTAGTATCATTAATGTTATTAAAATTGTCATTATTGTCATTATTATCATTACAATTATTATCATTATCATGATCAGGAAATGCTACTAGAAGTAGCACCAGTAGTAATGATAATGACAGAAATAATAAGAAATAATAGTAATGATAATGCTGATAATAACAATGATGGTAATAATAATGATAATGACAGTAATAACAATAAAAATAGTGATAATAATGATGATAGTGATAGTGATCATAGTGATACAAATAATAACAATAATAATAATAATGATAACATTGATAATAATAGTAATAATAATGGTGGTGATCCGGATCCTGATTTTTTTTTATTATCATTATTATTATTATTATTATTATATCATTACCCCTATTACCTGTGTACTTGAGAAACGTGATTTAATGTAATTCTTTGAGTATGAATATTTCTATTGTATCTGTGACCTGATTGATTTGGCGGAGGTATGCGCTCTCTGAGTGCTTCTAGTTATTATTTTTATCATAGCAATAATAATAATAACAACAATACTAGTAATAACAATTACAATAATGATACTAGCAATGATGATGATTATGATTATGATAATAGTGATAATGATGATGATAATAATAATGTTTGTAGTAATAATAATCATTATGTTATTGTTATAATTATTATTATCATCAATATCACTATTTTTATCATTATCTATCTATCTATCTATATCTATATATATATATATTATATATATATATATATATATATATATATATATATATATATATATATATATATATATATATATATATATATACATATATATATTTATTACTATTATTAATATTACTATCATCATCTTTATTGTTATTATTATTATCATTACTATTATTTTTATTATTATCATTATTATTTTTAATATCATTATTATTATCATTATTATTATAGCAGTGCTAATGATATTATATTAGTAATGATATTAGTAATTATGATGATAATAATAATGATAACAATATCACTGCTATTTCTGCTACTATTACTGCTACTATTGGTAATGATAATAATGATAATAACAACAATAGTAATTATGATAAGAATAGTAATGACAGTGATACTAATAATAGAAATGATAATGAGAACAATAAGGTAACAATCATTATAATGAATGATACTAAAAAATAATAATAATAATAATCACTTAATGATAATGATAGCAATAGTATTAGTAAGATGTTGAGCAAGAAGAAAAAGGTGATTGAGAATCCAAATAATCAGTAAGATAGTGTAGATATCAAACTAATGATAAAACAGACATATATTGGATAATTTGTTGTTAAAAGTTTGAGAAGAATGTGAGTTGCATAGGAATATATGTTGCCCAGAGAACTTGGGAATAAAGACAAGTAACATTTTCAAGATAACCGGTAATAGAGGTGGACGACTCTGTTTCCAAATTTTTAATATTAACTGTAATTTTTTCTTTGATATAATATGGTCTTGTTGACATAGTATAGACTCTTATTACACAGTTTTCATGGGTGAGCTGATTCATGAGTAATATTCTGAGGCGGGTTGTAAAATAGTAATCTTAAATGATGCATGACTTCTCTGAGTAGTATTAGGATCTCTGAAAGAGATTCGAGAACGGGAATATTTTAAAATGCTATGTACTGAAAAATGTCACTACATAGAACAAGTGATTTACGTGTTAAATAGGAGGATAATTACTTCTCGACAATTATTATCAAATATAAAGCTTGGTGAGTATGTACTGATTAAGAGAAGACGATGTAGAAGAAAGACGGCATAAATGTGGATAATCGGTCGTCATGTATTTGTAAAAGCTGATGGAGAATTAATAGGACAGTCATATTAATTAAGTCATGACGATAATCGTCAGAACCATAATCTGTAATATAGATCGCATAAGGGGTTGTTTGGTTGTAAAGAAAAGAAATAGAAATACTTAACAATGATTGCAAACGCCATTAAGCGGTATTTAAAGGAGCGCAATATGGTCCAGATGGTTGACAAAGAAAGAATTGAAATAGAGCTGAAGGGTGATATTAAGTTTTAAGTTTGAAGGAAGGGTGGTAGACAGTTATTAGAGACGCACATTTTTGACCATATATTTCACTGAAATTTTATGATGGAAGTAGCCTTATTATTGAACCGGACACCATGCTTCATTAGTGAAAATGATAATACACAATGATAATGCATCTAACATTCTTATTTTTATTGTTTATCATTAATTAACCCACTGATATTAATATTTATATCGTTAACATTAGCTATCATTATTATTATTACCATTATCATTATTATCCATTTATCTATTATTATCATTATTATTATGTTATCATTTTTACATTTATTGTTATTATAATTTCTATCAATCAGCATCATTATCATTACAATAATGATAATTTTATTTATATTAGTTATTTTACAATTATTATAACTATTACGATTATTCATCTTATCATCATATCGTTGTGATAGATTATCAGATTTATCATTATCATTCATCTTTATTATTATTATCGATATATTATCTTCTATATCATCACTCATTATTATCCTATTCATTATTATCGGTATTAACATAATTTAATTATATATCATTATTATTATATTTACATTTCTATTGTCATTGTTTAACCATTTTATTTTTTTCAGCATTCATCATGTTATCTTATTTTTTATTAATTTTTATTAAAACCTTTTATCACTTATATCATCATCCTTATCGTTATGATAATATAATAAGTTTAACTATTATCATTGAAACTACTATGGCCATTATCATTATTATTGATTACCATTGCGCCTTACAGGCTACCCCTTTATAAAAAAAAAAAATAAAATAAAAATAAAAAATAAAATGTAGTGATCGTAAGCTCGTTACCACTTCATTTCGTGAAAACGCCATCTCTTGGCCAAGCACACGGAGGAATGGTGAAAAACAGCCCCGTTTAATACTAAACCTGCATTTTTATTATTATATTATTATTAGTATTAATATTATATTATTATTATTATTTATATTATTATTATTAATTATTTTTTATTCTATTATATTTTTATTATTATCTAATTTTTGTTTGTTTATTTTATTGTTTTCTTTTCTTTCTTTTTCATTAAATATTATTTCATTTTCTTATCTTTTTTTAAGAATTTTGCTAAACGCTACAAACTCCAGTCCACGAATACGTCAGGTCATCAGTACTATTAATAATCACAGTGCCATAAACCTATGTGTTATTGGAAGTAGATCGGGTAGTCTGCTTCCCTAAATGCCAATAATTCTCACGGTTTTACGTATTGGAAATCTTAGTGCTAGGTTGTCTTGACTGGATAAGGCTAACGTGGCATAAGCAGTCTAAGTAATCTAGGTGTGTAAAGTAAAAGGTATTGAGGGTATGAAAAATAGGTCTGAAGGGTAGCTAAGATGTATAAAAGCAGTTACAGTATAGGTGTGTAACGCTAAAAGGTGGTATTCCGAAATGATTGATTTATATGAGATAGTAGTAAGTTGTATAGAGGGATATTGCAAGTAGATAGGTGTGTAAGCAGTTAAGTAATATAGGTGTGTAAAAAAGTGTATAGGTATAAGTAGTAAGTGTATAAGCAGTTAAGTAATAGGTGTGTAAGTAAAAAGTGTATAGGTATAAGTAGTAAA
>NW_020869765.1:145000-195000 GCF_003789085.1 Penaeus vannamei | reverse complement strand
TTCATCCTTAAGCCTGTTATTTTCCATATTTTACGATATCTTTTATGTATGTTTAAATGGTTTTTAAAAAATGCTTATTCATATATCTGTTTGCCGTCTGATTTATTCGTGTTGTTTATATTATCCGTCTTTCATTTTATTATCTTAGTTTCTCCCTTACTTCCCGATCAACTCGTGCTATTTATATTATCTGTCTTTCACTTTATTATCTTAGTTTCTCTCTTATTTCCCTTCGTCATCACAATTTATCTGCTCTTCCTGTGAAGTAGTATTCTTAAATATTCCCTTTAGCTATGCATAAGACCACAGCACGTGGAGAATTCTTTACGTAACGAAAAATGGAGGAATACATAAGCAAAAATACGAATTTTAAAGTTTTTCTTCCTTTTGCGCTAGAGTGATTTTTACGCATTTGGTGGAAGGTAAGAGGAGGCTGACAGGCAAGGTTCCCTCACTAAAAGGGGCCAATGTAAGGGATCACCCCTCGGCCTTCGCCTCAAACAATCTTGCGTGGTCTTTTCTTCTCCCATTTTCATTTTCTTCACCTCCTTCTTCTGTCCACTTCCTCGATGTTTACGGACATCTCTATCCATGACAAACCCCACACAGGTCATCGCTCAACTTTCAGGATACACCCCTTCCTCTCTCCCAACATCCTCCTCTCCATCTCCTCCTGCGCAGTCTTCTTCATTATCTACCCTCCTCTTCCCTCATTACTACTCTTCATCCTCTTTGTCCTCCTCCCCACTCCACACCATCCCCTCTCCCTCCCGCCCTCGCCCTTCCACTGTCCCTCACCTCTGCAAATCTCTTCTACTCTTCTTAGCCGAACCAATTGGGATTGATTCCTTGTGATTCCCGCTACAGCCCCCTATTCCCTATTCTTCAGATCCAATAATGACTCCAAGAGCAAGTAGGCAAAGTTTCCTTTCACAGTCGTTCCGATCTTTCACGCCTTCTCACAAGGCTATGGTGTGACTATGTGACTACGGTGCAGTGGCAGTACAGTGTTATGCTATTCCTCACAGAGGCCAGCGTAAGGCCTACACCAATATAGCCAAGATTAGCTTCCGTAGACATGACCCTCTTCTTGTAGTTCATCGGTGGTGTCCTGCCCTGTCCGACCAAATCGACCCCTTCCCCATCAATGAAATGTTGGCGTTTTGGCCACCCAGCCAAACACTGTCATTTCACAGCCTGTTTCCTCTATGTGCCTAACTTGGTCATAACCGAAGACTATCTACGAAAGACCGGAAAGTCGAGCAAAATCCTGTGAGTAATGCGGCGTCGGCGCAATAGATGGCGTTAGTGAGCATCTCGTGACGCCATCTCATATCCGTCTGTTTGTTTACATAGAAGCTCGAAAATTGTTCTGACAGATCCGACATTGCCAGGAAAGTCTTATCGTTGTTCTGCTTGTAAAAAAAACAAAAAGAAGAGAATAAATAACTTATATTTCATTTTTGGTAATTGTTGAAGACCGCGACGCACCCTCGCAGAGACTAAGTCGAAAAAAATGATGTTTTTTCTGCATGAAATCCTATGATTTCATCGATTTTCGGCGTTGTTTCTTTTGCGAATGAATCGTTCAGGAGATCGAGTACCATTTCTCCATCGACGATCTTGATTTGATAGTCCCGTTAGCAGGGGAGGGCATGAAGTATATCAGGGAAATTATGGGGTAAAACAAGCTTAAATAAGAAGAATAACGATCAAAAATGCGTAAAACTAGCACAAAAAGCACTTAAAATCAGCCAATGAAACTACGGATGTAACCGCCATCTTTGAAAGTTTACGGACTGACGCGAAATAAATAAATAAAAAAAACTCTACGGGAACCCAACCCACATTTCGACAAAAAACTCTACGGGAATTCACACGTTCCAACCCCCAAAAACGTATTGACCAATAAACCAACCAACCTAATATATCAATATAAATTGCCGTGACTAGGCGTGCCCTTCGGGCACTGCCGAGGGGAGGGTTGATGGGGGGCAAGCCCCCCCAACACTCCCCAGGACACATTCTCTCCACCACGGTATGTACGGCAAGACAGAGCTGCATTCACACCGTAAAATAATAAACCAAATACCTTTATAACCGGAAACGTGAAACTTTCGTTTCTTTGTACTGTTGGGATTGCTTCGATTTTAATCACCTTTTTCGTCCTTTGGAGCTCTTGATGGGCTCAGATATAAAACTGGGATGGTTACTGAAGTCGAATTATTCTTCGATGCCACTGTAAAGGTCTTAAAAAAGAACCCAGAATCAACACAACACTGGAAACGCAACATTTCTCACCGGCTTTCAATCTCGAAATGAGCGGGTTGGTGAGCTGTCAACCTGTGGCTGGCGCAAGAAAGTGTGAAACACTCGATGCGCAGGATTCGATATGAGGGTATAGATAAATATAAAAAATATGCAATTGAAGTATAATAACATTACTAAAAGACTTTAAAGGTATAAATGCGTACCAGCAGACACAGATAATTAGCCAAATATCGTTTTGACAAGCGCGTAATGATACACGGACTAGTTCGCGAACGCAAAAATGCGTTCGATGGTCAGTGTCGTGTTTTTCCTAGCAAGGTAAACAAGCTCATCGCCTTTGAAATTGAAAGGCGGCCGCGCGTTATATTTTCGTCATTTAGCGGTGACTATAAGGCCGGTGCATCTTAAACTATACGCGGTCGTCAACCTCTACCTCATTTTTTTCCAAGGAAAGAGAAAGGTTTGTAATATTTATGTTTTTTTATATATAACCTAAGATATGTGACGTTCAGATTGACATAAGCAAGATATAAATTGGATCACAAGAAATTATTTTGATTGGTAAAGGTGTCAAGTCATAACCCCCGCCTAAAAAATAGAGGCCAAAAACCTACATAATAATATAGTGCAAGCCTTAAAGGGGGTTTTACACGGTCAAATATGTTGGGCAACATGCTCATCAAACCTCCAACACAACATGTTTGAAGAGTGTTTACACGTTGAAACCAAACTGACAGACAACCTCAGTCGGTGCCAAAAGGAGAAGGAGCAACATGTCACTTACCACAGACGAGGTGATGGCAGTCGGGATAGTGATTGCCCTCAACGAAAAGAAAAGGAAGCGTTCAAAGTGGACAAAGGACTGGTTGCTGAAAAGGGACCAAATTTCACATACCAACTTAATGAAAGAGCTGAAATTAGACCCAGATGAATGGCGCAATTATATGCGCATGGATGAATCAACATATTTAGAACTTTTGAATATGGTCACTCCATTCATTACATGTAAAGACACCGTAATGAGGAAGTCCATTAGCCCTCATGAACGGCTGATCGCAACACTGCGTTTCTTAGCAACAGGCCGATCTCTGCAAGACTTGAGATTTTCAGCTGTAATGGGAACTAGCACCTTATCCAAGATTATACCAGAAACTTGTGTTGCCATCTACAAAGTACTCAAGAAGGATTATTTAAAGGTGGGTTATGATATGCAATATGTAATGTGCATTTATTGAGGAAAATCAGTACATAGTAATAGTATGTGAAAAATACTGAAACCTTCTGTTGAAATGTCCTATGCTTTCTAACCACAGTGTCAAGCGAAAGGACAAAACCCAAATCAATCCAAAATTATAACCCTTTATATCTCACTCTTTGATTGCCAGACACATATGAAATTGTTACAAGGGCTGAAAATTGGCAAAATAGTGTGACATATTGGAATCACTATTAGAATTATCGCTTACATGAAAGGAACTTGACGACTGTGGTACTGGTGTTGCAAATGATTCATGTGAATGGTATGTGTTTGTTACAATTTTAGAATAGGCAGACAAATTCCCATTCTCTGCTTCAAAAAGCACATCATTTATCAGTTTCCTAGCACAGCCTGCTGTTTTCTTGTCCAGGGAGTCGAGTGCTTGGCCTACGTACTCCCAAATGTCTCATTAGGAGTATCATGTCTCTCAGATCTCTCTTCTAAGTTACGAGCGACCAGGTTTAGAATGTGATCTGCCTTCGTAGTGTTTCCCCTGCTCCGTTTCACTACAGGAGCATTGCTGCATGAAGGTATTTCATCATCAGCTGGTGGCTCAGCAACACTCTAGAAAGGAGAACACCTATAAATATAGTGCAAGTCTCTCTCTCTCTCTCTCTCTCTCTCTCTCTCTCTTGTATCTTATCTGTTTCAGTTTCCGGCAACAGAAAAGGAGTGGAAGACTGTTGGAGAACAGTTCGAGTTTAGATGGAATTTTCCCCACTGTCTCGGTGCTGTTGATGGAAAGCATGTATGGATAACGCCGCCATCAGAATCAGGGTCTTATTATTGGAATTACAAAGGATACAACAGTCTTGTGTTAATGGCAGTTGTAAATGCGAACTACGAATTCATTATGGCAGACATTGGAACTAATGGTCGCGTATCAGATGGAGGAGTCATTGATAATACAGAATTTGGTAAGCGACTCAAAGATGAAAAGCTCTGCATCCCACATGAGTCAGTAACAGCTACTTCAAATTGTGTTTTGCCATATGTATTCGTGGGAGATGAGGCCTTTGCATTAAGGACAGATTTCTTGAAACCTTATTCTCAAAAGGACCTACATAGTGAGACGCGAGTATTCAACTACAGGCTGTCAAGGGCACGGAGAGTGGCAGAAAATGCCTTCGGCATTATGGCTTCCAGGTTTAGAATTTTCCACACTTGTATAAATCTCAAATTGACAAGTATTGACAAAGTTGTCATGGCATGTGTTGTGCTACATAACTATTTGCGGAAAGCATGCCCTTCAGACTATTCCCCAGAGGACTGCTTCCATAGGGAGGATAGAATGTGCAAAATGATTTTGCCAGGCTTAACTGCAGATCCTTATGTAGCAGGTTTGCAACACGGTCAGGGATCACGAAACTATCCTGAAATTGCAAAGGTAGTAAGAGATAGATTTAAGGATTACTTTGTGAATGCCGGTGCAGTAGCATGGCAAAAAGACTTCATATAAATCATGAAAATAGGAAAGGCTAGTCTACACCTTCAAACTCAAACTATACAGTCTGATTGGAATTGGCTTAAATAGTGTGCTGTAATTTTTTTTTTTCAAAATAAATGAATACAATGGTTATGATAAGTTTAATTGATTCATTATTCAAATGGCTGGCTCAAGTTTAGCCTTCAGATCCAGATTGACATGTTGGATTCTTAATGAAATGATGATTCATAATACAAAATTGTCTGAAACTTCAGACTAATATACCAGAGAAGTCAGGAGATACATTTTACAACCTACAGATTATATGAAAGCACCCATGAAACTGAATAAAGTCATCTATGCATAGCCAATAAAAAAACGAATAAATAAACGGCCACTCTGGTTCTGAAGGTTACTTGTTATCCAGTTTTGGGCAAATCCTTGCAACTCACCTCTTCATTAACACATTCCATATTTGATGTACTCTCTCGTGGCATCTCTTGATCACATATGAACATCATGTCTTCAAAATACCAGAGAGTGGGCGTGTAGATGTTATCAGTTGCACTTCCAGACTTTTTAGAGCTCTCATGCTTTCGAAGTTCTCTTCTAAACGAACTACGGAGAGAATTTATTTTTTTCATCACATCATCCCGCGTACAATGTGGGTCAAGTTCTTGTAGCTTTCCATGCAGTTCATCTATACCCTTATTTCTTAAATTCCTGTTTGAGTATTCTTTTGATTTCACCTTCCACAAAGCCACATGCTTCCTGTATATATCAATGAAACCCACCATTACTTCCCTTTCCTTATCCTTAATGGCACACGTGTCACTCATTTTGCAGCTGATACACTACGCCTGTCACTGAAGGAGATGTTTACAGATGTAACCTCGGCGAGATTTGAGTATGTATGACGGTTGAAGGCTGATGACCGTTCACACGTTCAAACATGGACATGCACCGAGCAAGCTCCGCCCACAAAAGTCAGGCCCCGTCAGACATCCGTCCAACACGTTGGTCAAACATGTTTACCCCTTTCACACGTTCAAACATTCTCTCAAACGTCGTGTTGTCAAGCGTGTTGGCCAACATGTTTGACCGTGTAAAACCCTCTTAAGCTACATTTTGACGTAAGCTGACGATAGATTTGACATCAATAAAGTGAGAAAAAAATTGTGTCAGTTTGATTTTCAGTTAGATTATAGTTATCACCAAAATCAGCATATATATTGATTGAACAATGAATAATTACTTGGTAGATCTGTATAGTAGGAACAAACAGAAATATAGAATAAGCAAAATAAGTTCAAATGTTAACAGGACAACGAAGGGTGGCCTGTTTCGAGCTCCTAGCCAGAGTATACAAGGTGTAGCAGATGCATTCCAGGCAGCTCCTAGGAAAGGGGGTTAGGGGACAGTCCCCTAATCAAACATAAAAACTTTTTAATGAGAAAATTTAAAATAAAAACTTTTTAATGACGAAATTTACCTCAAAATCATGCGGTCGCAATGCGAAGAATTGAAATAGAAATGTGTATTTCGGCCATTTATATGCAAAGGTTTTATTATTCTAATAAAGATATTGTAATAATTTTCTTTAATTTATCATACTCAATTTCTATGTATTGATGCATGTTTGGCAATATAATTATATACATCATATGTCACTAATGTTATGTGACTGTAGGCCTACAAGTTCATTGTGCCACGTGGTTTAATGTGTCCTGTTTATGGCATGTTGTATACGCCGTATGTATGCCGTGCATCTATGAACTACCAATTTATTGTTGTTAACCAGCCCTAAATTGCCGAATGGATAGTTTCGGGCTAGGAGTGGCAAAGGAATTATATGAAGAAAATAAATGCTACTACAAAGTCATGATACGATATGAATTTATATATATATAAAATTTATTAGTAAATAAGCTATTTGCAATCCCCTCTGAATAAGGCTGAACTGACCAAGAACATGAGCCCGTGAGCACCCCTACTGAACGACGTCGGACGTTTAGTTGGGCGTCGAGTCAACAGATGGCGCTGGTGGATGACCGGGGAGCTCACATTTTTTATAATGCGTTAGATGGCATGTTTCCTGTCTTTCGTATATAGTCTTTGGTCATAACCGTTCAAATTGCTTTGCTCACGTAAGCATGAGTGCCAAGCGTGGTGGCTTCCATAAGTATTTGTAAGAGATTCCATGTTTACAATCTCGAATCCAAGTGCAGAAAGGAAGCACGCCCCTCCCATCTTCGCAAGATATCTCCCCAGTATCTCACCTCCCTACCCCGAACAATCCTAACGCTACTCACCCTCTTCCCCAAGCAAATTCTTCTTGCAGTCTTAATTCAGCTGCTCCAATTTCTAGTGGAGGTGGAGTTCTCCCACTATTACTTGGTGCGTGGCTGAAGTGGTAAGGCCGAAAGTAAGGCAATGGTGCGCTGTTGAGTTCCTTGAAGGTGATGGTGGAATTAAAGTTGCAGCTTTACAACTTTGAGTAGCGCGCCCTGCTAAGCCGGCGAGGCCGAGTGGTCTGTCTGGACGGCACAGGAATTGCCATGAACAAAGTTCATTTTTAAACAATTCACATTGGAAAATATGAATGAACACAATTTTAGAAACCGGTTCACATGACCGTTTCGTGAAGAAGGAACAAGGGTTCACATAAACTGGGTATTTTTTACAACCTAGAATATTGTGGTTAGGGGACAGACTTGCTGAGTGTTCATGAAGCATAAACATTTGCATGTCAGTGATAAGTGATAAAAGCAGTTACATTCATAGTGATTCAGAATAGGCATTTTCTAAGAAATATTTTGAGTATAAACATGACACATTCATACATGAACTCATAAGGATAACAACATGAGAAATGTATGCGAGCAATAAAGGTTGGATTAGCGTATTCTACGGTCACTTCGCCTGTGTCATCTCGTTCGGGGCACAGAGCACTTTGGAATCCTGGGAAATAAGAACTCATGACTCGTGGTCTGCGAGGGGAGAGCGCCGATGGGAGCAGGTCACTAGAGATAAACCATCCTTCTCCTCCTTAAGTTAAGTTCCCCCCTACCCCTCTTCCTCCCACTCTCTCCCAACACACCCCATCCTCCTCTTCTCCACGTGTACTTTTCCCTATTCTTTCCTCACTATCTTTATCGCTCCCACCTGGATGCTCACGTGACTCCCTCATACCGCAACGGTGACCTTCTCCGGATCCTTCTCCTCCTGACATTGTTCCTGATACGTCACCACCTTCCCCTATTCCCTATCTTATTCTCCGGATTCTTCTCTTCCTACTTCTCCAACACCCACTTCTACCCTTATTACCCGTTGATTGATTCATAATGGCCCTTGTGCAGTTTTCCTCATACGTTGTCCCTCTTCATTCCTCAAACCCATAGATACTCCCCATTTGATCTAATCACCGTAAGGGCTTATCCAATGTCCCTTTACTAACAGCCCCCCTCTACTCCCTTTTCTCTTCTTTTACCATTTTCTCAACCATTACTCTCGTATAGTGCTCTACAAACCTTTGACTGGCATTTAACACATTTTTTTCCTAATCTTGAACCCATTTTTACCTTTTTTCGACACTATACTTAACCATAGTGATATAGGACCTTTGATGTTTAGCATATTTATTTGATTTAACCATTAACCCTCAACCTACTAAAGGGACATAGTTGTAAAAATATGAATATGAAATAAATCTTAAAAAAAAAAAAAAAAAAAAAAAAAAAAAAAACATTGCTTCTGTCCATTCCTAAGATCCCTCATTCAGTAGAATTACAAATGGATTTCCGAAAACGCGACAGTCAGTCCCAGAATTGATTTATTTTCTGAATTAATTAACTTTCAATCGGATTTTAGGATATACTTAGTCGATCTACTCCTCAAATTACACAATAACCTCACTCGTTCATACATATCTTTTAAAATCCTTTTTTTGGAGGATGCAAATACCCTTGCAGAGGCTCGTGAAACTACATTGTTAATTGTTAAGGGTGATAATCAATACCTATTTCGTTCTTATTTTCTGAAATGTCAAGAAAATAATGGTGAATTTTGCAGCGCTAGATACGATAGTAATAAATTCTATTCTCTTAGTATAGTAGTCATGGTGGCTAGTAGTAGTAGAAGTAATGGTAGGAGGAGGAGGACTGGGGGGCCTGACAGAATTTTCGTAGTAGTGATAACCATAGTAGTAAATGTGGTAATAGGACTAGCAGTAGTAGTTGTGCTAGTAGTAGATCTTTTAGTAGCTAGAGAAGCTGTTGTCTAGTAGTAAAAGCAGTAGTAGTACGGGGAGTAGTTATGGTTGTGTTCTTGTTGTTGTTTTTGCTGCTGTTGTTGCTATTGTTGCGCTTGTGGTTCTGGATATACACACAGTATATTGCATGTCATGACATGCCATCATCACCATCATCTAATATATCTAACATATCAGACTCTCCTACTTTAGCCAATACATAAATTTTCTTTTGGTTCCTTCTATAAATCCCAAGGTTTCCATTACATTTGAGTCAGTTTGAATATATTCTACTGGACCGATGTGACAAACTAATATTTACAATGCTGCATATTTCTGAATCTGCTCAGACATTTTCAAATATTCTATAATATATCGATTTTCAGAGGTAAAAACATTAGCTACTTCATTTCTAAAATGTATTTGTATATTTCCCAGCACTATATTTCGTACATACCAAGAACTCATCATCCTGTACATTTTCTATAAATCACGGTTTAAAAACACCATATCTAATTCAGGTGATTAATCACATTACCTCGAGTTTCTATCTCCGTCGGGATTGCAATCAAGATAAGGAAATTTACGTGAATAAAGTAATGAGACCAAATACATAAAAGACTTCCATGTACCTGGTACCTCTTCACTATTGCGATCTAGGTACACTGTCTAGTTCACCATTTCACTTGGTTATATAAACTTAAAGGATCATTCCGGAGACTCATTGGAAGTAAGCTCTATCATAAAACACTTTCTTCGGCATTCATGTATTTATTATTATTATTATATATAACAAAGACATTAACATGCATTAATATAGGGATCTTTATCTAAAATATATCATACAACCCCAACATAGCACACAAAGAAATGTATTTCGCTCACGTGCCCCAAGCATATAGGCCATTTGGGCAGACCAAGATGTAACATGATACTCCTTTCACACCATATAGCACCACCTTAACATCGCAGATTTCTTCCCACTCAAGCCATCTGTCCTCGGGATGACTGTTTTCTTGGTTGTGGTTAAAAGAGAGCGTGGTTCTGAAAGCTCACTTCATCAGCAGGCCAGTAGTGTGTGATAAGAATTTTTTTCACTTTGATTTATATGTAAATAGGATTATCACAGTATGATATAGATTGGCTCTTCATATAATCAGAAATCTGTTTTCATTCAGCTGCTTGGGAAGATGTGTCAGCGTCAGCGTGGTATAGATGGGCTGACAAGGTGTCATTCAGCACGATGCAAGTTTGGCGGCTGGAGCAAGGTGGGCGCGGTACACGGCGAGCGTCGCCAGGCTCGCCCAGAAGCCCTTCGCCAGCGGATCGTCAACGCCCCCGCTGGAAAGAGGCAGGTGGCTAAGAAACGGAAGTCCGGTATGCTTTACAAATATATCAGACATGCATGCACTCATATACTATGCTATATATATATATATATATATATATATATATATATATATATATATATACACATCAGATATGTATATCAGATGTGCATGCACACATATACTATGCAATATATAGATAGATAGAACTATATATATATATATATATATATATATATATATATATATATATATATATATATATATGTGTGTGTGTGTGTGTGGTGTGTGTGTGTGTGTGTGTGTGTGTGTGTGTATATATATATATATATATATATATATATATATATATATATATATGTGTGTGTGTGTGTGTGTGTGTGTGTGTGTGTGTGTGTGTGTGTGATATACATCATTTGATATATAGTAAAATATGATTTTTTAAAAATTCTGTTACTCACTCTTCTTTCAGTGCAGCAGCATCTTTAGATGTATGTTTCCGGGCATTCAGATGCGAAGGGAGCTACAAAGAAAATGCCATTAGAGAAACAGTATGAAAAGTATTATGCGAATGCTATTATTATGCAATGTCACAGAGAGTAGCATCCTTACCTTGCGAATCATGATTTTCTCTCTGCTCATCTTGAGGAATCTAGAGTTTTCAGGTATGTGATCGACAGTTATTTCCCCCGAATCTGCATGACATTCTTCTATGATTTTTCCAGAACCAGGGTATTGCTCAAGGGTCTCCGTAACACAGTGTTCTTCAGTGGTCCCCTTGGAATTCGTCTGGAATTTTTCACAGGTACTCATTGAATACAGATGGCATTCTTCAAATGCCTTCCTGGAATTTCGATTGAACTTTTCAGTTCTCCCTGATTCTATGTTTCGAGGTTCAGTGGCTCTCCTAGAATTTAGATGTCGGTCTTCAGAACCTCTCCTGGAATCCAATCGTTCCTCTGAGATTTTAGAATCTAGACGACATTCTCCAGCGGCTCTCCTGAAATTCAGTCTTTTCTCTGAGGTTCTCTTGGAACCTACTCGTCGTTTTTCATACGGTCTTCTGGATTCCAGTCGCTCTTCGGAGGCTCTCTTGGAATCTAGTCGTCGTTCTTCAGAGCTTGGCCTAGAATCAAGGTCTTCAAAGCCTTTCCTGAAATCTTGTCGTCGTCCTCCTGAAGCCCGACCGTAATCCTGACGTCGTTGTGCGGAGGTTTTCCAGGAATCCAATCGTCGTTCTTCAACTCTCCTCGAATCAATGAGCCGTTCTTCAGAGGCTCCAATAGAATCTAGACGTCGTTCTGCTAAGGCTCTCCTGGAATATAAACGCCCTTCTTCAAAGGGTCTCCTGGAATCTAAACGTCGTTCTTCAGCTCTCCTGGAATCGAGGCGTTCTTCAGAAGCCCTCCTGGAATCCATACGTCGTTCTTCTGAAACCCTCCTGGAATCCAGACGTCGTTCTTCTGAAGCCCTCCTGGAATCTAGACGACGTTCTTCAGCTCTCCTGGAATCTACACGTTCTTCAGAAGCCCTCCTGGAATCCATACGTCGTTCTTCAGAAGCCTCTAGAATCGAGACGTCGTTCTTCCAGCTCTCCTGGAATCTAGACGTTCTTCAGAAGCCCTCCTGGAATCTAGACGTTTTTCAGAGCCCTCTGAATCGAGACGTCGTTCTTCAGCTCTCCTGGTAACGTTCTTCAGAAGCCCTCCTAGAATCGAGACGTCGTTCTTCAGCTCTCCTGGAATCTACACGTTCTTCAGAAGCCCTCCTAGAATCGAGACGTCGTTCTTCAGCTCTCCTGGAATCTAGACGTTCTTCAGAAGCCCTCCTGGAATCTAGACGTTCTTCAGAAGCCCTCCTAGAATCGAGACGTCGTTCTTCAGCTCTCCTGGAATCTACACGTTCTTCAGCTCTCCTGGAATCCAGACGTCGTTCTTCAGCTCTCCTGGAATCTACACGTTCTTCAGAAGCCCTCCTGGAATCGAGACGTCGTTCTTCAGAAGCCCTCCTGGAATCCATACGTCGTTCTTCTGAAGCCCTCCTGGAATCTGCACGTTCTTAGCCTCCTGGATCCAGAAGCCCTCCTGGAATCCGTCGTTTTTCTGAAGCCCTCCTGGAATCGAGATCGAATCTCAGAAGCCTCCTGGAATCCAGACGACGTTCTTCAGAAGCCCCTGGAACCATACGTCGTTCTTCCTGGAATCTCCAGAAGCCCTCCTGGAATCGAGACGTTCTTCAGAAGCCCTCCTGGAATCCATACGTCGTTCTTCAGCTCTCCTGGAATCTACACGTTCTTCAGAAGCCCTCCTGGAATCGAGACGTCGTTCTTCAGAAGCCCTCCTGGAATCGAGACGTCGTTCTTAGAGCCCTCATGGAACACATAGTGTCGTTCTTCAGCTTCCTGGAATCTACACGTTCCTCAGAAGCCTCCTGGAATCAGACGTTCTTCAGAAGAGCTCCTGGAATCCAGATTCTTTCTTCAGCTCTCTGGAATCTACACGTTCTTCAGAAGCCCTCCTGGAATCTACACGTTTCTTCAGAACCTTCTGGAATCCAGACGTCGTTCTTGCAGCTCTCTGGAATCTACACGTTTTCAGAAGCTCCTGGATCTACACGTTCTTCAGAAGCCCTTCTGGAATCCAGACGTCGTTCTTCAGAAGACCTCCTGGAATCCAGACGTCGTTCTTCAGCTCTCCTGGAATATACACGTTCTTCAGAAGCCCTCCTGGAATCTACACGTTCTTCAGAAGCCCTCCTGGAATCTACACGTTCTTCAGAAGCGCTCCTGGAATCCAGACGTCGTTCTTCAGCTCTCCTAGAATCTAGACGTTCTTCAGAAGCCCTCCTGGAATCCAGACGACGTTCTTCAGAAGCCTCTGGAATCGAGAACAGAAGTTCGTTCTTCTGAAGCCCTCCTGGAATCTGCACGTTCTTCAGAAGCCCTCCTGGAATCCATACGTCGTTCTTCAGAAGCCCTCCTGGAATCTACACGTTCTTCAGAAGCGCTCCTGGAATCCAGACGTCGTTCTTCAGCTCTCCTAGAATCTAGATCGAAGCCCTCCTGGAATCCAGACGACGTTCTTCAGAAGCCCTCCTGGAACCCATACGTCGTTCTTCAGCTCTCCTGGAATCTACACGTTCCTCAGAAGCCCTCCTGGAATCTACACGTTCTTCAGAAGCCCTTCTGGAATCCAGACGTCGTTCTTCAGAAGACCTCCTGGAATCCAGACGTCGTTCTTCAGCTCTCCTGGAATCTACGTTTTCAGAAGCGCTCCTGGAATCCAGACGTGTTCTTTCAGCTCTCCTAGAATCTAGACGTTCTTCAGAAGCCCTCCTGGAATCCAGACGTCGTTCTTCAGAAGCCCTCCTGGAATCTAGACGTTCCTCAGAAGCGCTCCTGGAATCCATACGTCGTTCTTCAGCTCTCCTGGAATCTAGACGTTCTTCAGAAGCCCTCTTGGAATCCATACGTCGTTCTTCAGCTCTGGCTCGCACACTTCTTCCCTGGAATCTTACTAACGTTTTTCCTGAAGCCCTTCTGTAACTAGACGTGTTCTTCAGAAGCCCTCTGGAATTAACGTTCTCTGGAATCTACACGTTCTTCTGAAGCCCTTCTGTAACCTAGACGTTGTTCTTCAGAAGCCCTCCTGGAATCTAGACGGCGTTCTTCAGAAGTCTTGGAATAAAAGCGTCGTTCTTCAGGGGTTCTAAAATCTAGACGTCGTATACATGCTCGCTGTATCTCTTGTATGTCCTGATCCAATTCCTCGTTTCCATTTAAGTTTGCATGGCGAGTTTCTTTCCATCTGAAACGAGTATATCAACTTTCATTATACAGTTATGGACTTTTATTATGCAGTTACATTTGTGTATAGGTGCGTGTGTTTCTGATTTATGTTTAAGGTAAAACAAGACCAAATTATGATATTATATTCGGGAACACATTACAAAATGAGTATTTACACCCATGAAACATAAATTCATAAAAAGGAATTTCTATATACTAAAAACAGATATCGGGTAGTGACTATGAACACGTACGACAGAGGTTGTTGCCTTGAAAGGTCATGCTGCAGACTCGTGGCTAAATGGACCACAAAGGCACCAAGAAGCACCAGCAGCAGAACACGCTGGGGCTTCTGTTTTCTGGTCACCATAACCGTCTCTCCTGGGGACGTAAACTTGTTATAGTATCCATAATGATAATGGCAGCGATAATAGTAATCATGCAAGCTAACGGTTTAATATTTTAACGGACTCTGTAAAGAATTGGATCTAAATATTCAATGGAAGTTTTTTAAAGAACACTACCACGAGGTCTGTGCTCCAACGGTTCTCTATAACAACCGCTCGTCGAAGAACTTGTGGAAGGAAGGATCCACAAAGTCCTGATGCCATGCCCAGCGTCCTTCCCTGCTTTTATACCGACGGGAAGCCCACACGAAACGGCAAGCACCAATCAAATTCCGCCTTCTCGTGACGTCATCTTCAAAGGGATCGATCCTTTAGTTGCAAATCACTGAATTCATGAGGGAGGTTAAATGTTCTCATTCTATCTATTCTCTCTCCTCTTTCTTCTCAATCTTCTCTTCTTTATTTTCGTCTTCTCTCTCTTTCTCTTCTTTCTGTTCTCTTCGTCTCATGCTCAGAGTCTCGTCTCGATGGATCTCTATGCTTATTTCTCATCGTTCTCAATCATTTCTCTCATCTCTGTCTCGTCTCTCTTCTTTGTACGTCTACTTCTGATCTCCTTCTCTTTCGGGTGACTACTGTCGTTCTCCATTTCGTCTCTTCTCCGTTGTCAAGTAATCTCCGTTCTTGCTCGTCCATAATCTTGCTCCTTTTTTCTCCTTCTTCTTCCTCCTTCGTCGAGGTCATTCTTCGTCTGCTTTTAACTATGGCTTGGTTCTGCAAGTCTCCTCTCCTCTCCGCGGGGCGGTAGGTCGTCTTCATTCATTCGCTCAGGTTGCTGTATTATGTCCGGGGTCGGCTTCTTTCTTGAGCTCATGCTATCCCAGGTGCTCATGCTTTGACGGGCTACCTGAGTTATCTCTCCTTCTTCTATCCCTTCTCTCTATGCTCTTCCTCTTGCTCTCACTTTTCTGATCGGTTCTCAGTTCTCTCTGTTCTTAAATACTTGTGCTTTCTTCTAGCTCTTACTAAGGGTCAGATCAGCTCCTTTACTCCTATGGATCGTTGGTCCGTCTCTCTCTTCTTGCTCTTGCTCGTCATCTCTTACTCTCATGATCGCTTTCTCTCTTCTTTTATGACAGTCAGATTGACGTTCGGGCTGTCTCTGTCTCAAATAGGTATGTCTTCGTCTCCCTTCTCGTATCTCTCGCTCCTTTCTTCTCTCTTTTTCGATTTTCTTCTCTTAGATGCCTTCTCGGATCGGTAGTTCGTGTCAGGGATATGAGCTGGCATGTCGTCTCTTTCGCCTCGGCTCAGAACTGAGATCGGAATTTAGCGTCTCGTCTTCTCTTTTCTCTCCTTCTCTTCTTCTCTCTTCTTCTCAGTCTCATTCCCGTCTTTCTCTCATCGGTCTTCGAGTGCAGAGTCTCTCGTTGATTGATTCATACGTGCTCTGATCCGGTGAGACCGTTCCTTCTCTCTCTTCTCCTGTATCTCGTTCTCTCTCTACTCTCCTTCTATTGTGCTTTCCATTGCCTCTCATTGTCTTTCCTATCTCGTACTCTTGTTCTTTCCTTTCGTCTGCTCTCTAAGTATTTTCTTACTCGATCTTCTCTCTCTCTCTAGCATTCTCTTCTCTCATACTCTCATTTTCTTTAGCGTCTCTCTCTGCGGATCTCTTTCTCGCTCTCTCTAGTCATCTGGAGGTGATCTTGTTTGCGTCTAGCCTCTTCTCCTTCTCTCTTTCTCTCTCGTCTTTCTCCTCCTCTTATCGGTTTTCGTATCTCTCGGGACTGTCTCTTCTCTCGAGATCGCATACCTTTTCTTTTCAGGTATTCTCATTCCTATTATGTTTATCTGCTCCTTCTCTCATCTCTCTCACTCATTCGACGCGTGTCTCTCTTCTCATATCTCTGGATCTACTCTCATCTCTTCCCTCCCCAGACTGCATCCGCCTTTTCCTTGTCTCTCTCTTCTCCTCTCTCTTCTCCTCGCTTCTCTCATCGCTCTCGGTCCCAGATTGCAGAAGCTTCGTCTTCTGCGATTCTCGCGTCGTCGAGCTCCGTATTCTCGTACTTCATGCTGACGCTACCGATCGTTCCTCCGACTGAATGAAGACATCATTTGCTCCATCGTTCTTTTCCTATGAGGTCTGGCTCGCCTTGCTCGTTGGGTCTGTTCCGGTCATCGGTACTCTTCCTGTCGTTTCTTTTTCTTGTCTTTCGCTATGTACTGCTAGTACGGACTTCCTCTCGGTTGGCTTCTCTCCTCTCTGCTATCATGCTACTTCTCGTTAGCTCCTTCTCTCGTCTCTATCCTTCTCTTCTTTTCTCTCATGCTCATCTTCTCTTTCTACTCTTATCGTCTCGGGCGGTGAGCAGTATGATCGTCTGGTAATCTCTGGTCGGGATCTCAGTTCCTTGTCATCATCGATCACTCTCGCATCCGTCTCGCCGTCAGTTCGTATACGTTCTCTCGGTCGGCTCTCTGACTTCTACCTCTTTCTCTCTCCGATTCGATTTCTTGAATAAGAGTTGTGCGATCAGGCCTCTGAAGAATCTGCTTTTCTTTTTTTTCTTGCGTAATCTTTCTCTCTCTTTCGTCTCTGCTCATCTCTGTTCTCTCATGCTCTCTCTCTGTCTCTCTCTCTCTCTCTCTCTATATCTGTCTTTCCGTCTCATTCTAGTTCCTATCTTCTCTCTCTCTCTTATCAAGCTCTCTTCTCCCTCGTTCTCTCTCCGTACGTCTTCTCTCTCCGTGTCTCGTCTCTCTTCGGTCTTCTCTCTCCGCCTCTGTCTCGTCTCTTGTTCTACTCTCCTCCTCTACGTCTCATCTCTCGTCTCTCTCTTTTCTCTTCTCTTATCTTTCGATTGTGTTTTTTATGTGTCGAAAGAACGATATAATACAATGTTTTACTTCGCTGGAACATTTTTTTTATTGGATTTGATTTATGGCTTCTTTACAGCTCAGATAGTGATATCACTGATATGCAATGCTTTTTTAATACGACAGTTGTCATTTGCATCATAATTATCTTATAACATAACTATATTGAACATCATTATTATCATGATTACTATTATATCACTATTATCAATGTTCTGAGCTATGTTACCTAGCGAAGAAAAAAAAAGAAAAATTTGAAAAGAGAGCATACATGACACAAAAGGCTAACAATAACACAGGGTACCGTCGTTGCAAATAAATACATATACATAAATCATCAGAGAAATACAGGAAAGATTCTTGTGAATAGCGTAAAAGTAGAATAATGTTGCTACAGTTTACCATGAAAATAATTATATATGCTATGAATCTCTTAACCTGGGAAATATAACAACAGATAGTAACAGTCATTTTTTTTCAGAAGAGGCAAAGGATAAACTAAAGAAAAAAAATAGATACGTTTAGAATAAGCGAAGGGGGAAATGAAAATATAGTAGAAAAGTATGAGTGAGACTGAATATCTTTCATACCTTGTCTACATTTGTCAAACATGATATGGTTCGTCGTAATTATAAGTCTTTTGTGCCACTTGCGCGTTGCATCTGGAGGAATTACATTTAAAAGGGTAATGAAGTAGTTTCTGTGGGGTAAAAAGGCACTTTCATATATGTCATTAAGTAAATTGATAATAATAGTAATACCAATAATAGCAATGATACAATATTGATATTAATTTGAATAAATATATATGTGTAAATAATATAGAGAATAACGCATATGTAAATATGATATAGATATATATATATAATATATATATATATATATATATATATATAATATATTATATATATACTATATATATACAATAACAACACACACACCATATATATATATATATTATATATATATAATTATATATATATATATTATATATAGTATTATATATGTATACATATATATATATATATATATATATATGGGGTAAAAAAATTCAAATATGCCATTAACTAAATTGATAATAATAGTAATGCCAATAATGATAATGATACATAATGATAATGACAATAGTAATAGAATAAATATATGTGTAAATATATAGATATTAATGCATATATAAATGTGTGTGTGCATATATAATATTAATATATATATATATATATTATATATATATATATATATATATATATATATATATATATATTCTGGACCTGCTGTGTTTTATCTGATGATGACTCGTTTGGCAGAGGGGAATTATCTACATTCAGATTCTCTATCTCAGTAAGACCTGTTATCAGCGAATGGGGTTATATCCTTGACCCTGTTTGTGGACTTGTCATTTGATGCTGCCCCTCCATAGGAGACCTCTTCGCCTCCTCCCACGTTCAGTTCACGGAGGGAGACACTATTGGGTGACCATCATATTGCAGGTGGTTCAGTTGCTGAGGTCCCTAGGAGGCCAAGCGCTGTTGATTGCTTCCCTGTGGTGGTCCCAGACATGCCTCCGCAACCTGCTTGATGCTGCCCTAATTACTTCCCCCTGTGGTGGATGGTTCTGCGAGCGTCTCCTACAGCTCTCGCCATGAAATCCTCTCATTTCACACATGAGCTTCTGTTCTAGTCGCTGTATGGATCCTGTCATCAAGAGTGGCGAATAGCAGCCCATGGCCACCGCATCTCAATGGTTTTCCCTTTTCTCTCTCTCTCTCACCTCCTGATCCCTGGACAATCCTTGTCACGGACCACTAGCATTTGCCGGAGGTTCCTTCAGATCCCGTTTGCTTTCCGGGTCAGCAGCCCCCAACATGAGTTCCATCCACTCACAAATTCATTGCGTCTTCTATACTTCTCTCCCCGTTTAAAGAGCAACAGTCTCAGTCGAGCCTGGAATGAGTATTTGGTGTGCCCCTGACAATGAGGGCTCAGTCAGTCTACAGCTGCCACTATACTTGTTTTGACTTTATAACATCCAGTATCTGGAGTATTAAGAAGATGCATTATGCATTTCGAATGTGCTTCTAGTTCCCATTCTTTCCCTTTCTCCGCCGTCAAGTTATACCTATTTTTCGTTATTTACACAGAGTTTCTGGGCCTATCGCGCGTCCGGTGACAACGGTTAGGCTCTAGGAATGTCATTTTTTCCTGGTTATCTGTTAGGTGACGCAAAGATACCAAAAGCAAACGCATCATCGAAATAAGCAGAAAAAACACCATACAAAGAATTACTCATTATATCTATGGCATATTATGGTTTCGCACGACCATTCAAAAAACCGTGCAATCATCATTTTCTTTCTGTGTATAAGAGCTTACACTAAAAATATACCATAAATTAAATTCCACAGATATATTAATTAATTTTAACCCAGAATCGCATGTTAACGCATAGTACATTGGAAGCCACAATTATGTTTCTTTCAGAAATACAAATTATATATTGTATTATTCTCTCATGATAGCTAGTTTTATCATTAGAAAGATTATTAATTACTGTATTAATGTATAGCTTTACTGAAGATATATATCTTACAAAATAAGAGGAAAGGAAATGGGTGCAACTGAAATTTAGACCAAAATATTCAGAACTTAACGTCATAGATGCGTCTAACAATAGCTAAAAATGCTTGAAAAACACGTAATAAATATACGTATCATTAAATATCAAAAACAAGTGTTGATATAGGCAACTATACGATAAGTGAAGGAAACAAATCCCACTGAAATTTTGATTATCGTCTGCACGCCATCTATTGGGAGATTTTGACACTCGCAACACGTGTGTAGTAAACATTGTAAACAGAAATAAATAGTGGGATTTTGGGGCACAATATATATCTTCTTTGTAAGTATTTCGCGTACAATTTAATGTGAAGTATATTTGAATATGAAGATTTCACTTAAATCTGTTGGTATGTGGTCGTAAATTAGTATTATAATTAATGGTTTGTTTAGTAGGCGTAAAGTTTAATAGAAGATTGTGTCATATGTTTTCTCTATGTAATTATTTTTCTGAATGTAAACCGTTTAATTCGTTAGCTTTTAGCAAAGATATTACTCCATGCCATTCTGTATTTATATGTTAGAGGTCGTTAGTATCAATTTAGTGGGAATATATTACGATCGGCCCAGTAACCTGGTCGCTCCGCTATTTGTATTTTTAGGTAATTCTTTACAGTATGGACTCAATCGCCAGAGACCAATTCCTCAACAACATATCATAGATTCTAATTCAATTATCTAAATTTCCTTGATTGGGCATCCCCTTTGGGGTTGATGGCCAGTCTGGAATCAGTGCAAGTCATTCACCAAAGATTTACATCAATGCTTTAATCAGTATCCGAAGGCAATTTTCTATATTACGTCCACCACGCCAAAATCGACGATTTTGGTATCGTTGGATTCCTAGCACTGTCCACATTGCAAATATGTGTTTTTTATTGCATGGAAACCCCCCTATAGCGACAAAATTAGGCCCCGATAGCAGGGGAGGGCATGAAAGGTTCCAGGGAAAATGCAGGGTTAAATAACACTAATAATATAACCCACAGTGAAAATAACCATGGTTATTCACACGACTTAACATTGCAGGCGGCCATGTCCCCTGCGACCCCCCCTGGGGGGCTACCACCCTGCAACCCCTGCTGAGGAAACAAAACCTCCACCACGTATTCACTGTAGGCTGGAGTGTTACACAAATATAGTCGATGTCGGAGCGGCGGACATAATATTACAATTACCTCGTAACATTCCCACTGAATCAGCATACTAACCTTGACATAGTCAGTATTGTATACAGAGATGATTGTAGTATAATCAGGATGAACAAGGTATACCATGAACAGAAGAGCAGCGGTGGCCTGCCCTCAGTAGCTTGGCAGGTTTTACGCCTCTCTCAATGCATCTAGTTCGTGTGCGCTCTATCCTGCCCTAAAGACATGGTGGATTCTTTGTTTCCTCGGTGGGGGTTGGGGGCACCAGGGGGGATCACAGGGGGTGCAGCCCCCTGCAATGGGAAATCATGTGAATAACCATGGTTATTTTCACTGTGGGTTATATTATCAGAGTAATTTTTTGTATTATGTCTGCTGCTCCGTTCGTGTGCGCTCTATCCTGCCCTAAAGACATGGTGGATTCTTTGTTTCCTCGGCGGGGGTTGGGGGGCGCCAGGGGGGTCTCAGGGTACAGCCCCCTGCAATGGAAAATCATGTGAATAACCATGGTTATTTTCACCGTGGGTTATATTATCAGAGTAATTTTTTGTATTATGTCCGCTGCTCCGACATTGTCGTCCCTGCTATCGGGGCCAAGTTACTATAGGGGGTTTCTGCACAGTAAAACCTACATGTTTGCATTGTATAGAGTGAAAGGAATCCAACAATACCAAAATCGTTGATGTCGGAGCGGCGGATGTAATATTGGAAATTACCCAACCTTTTATCAAAGGTAGTGTTTCAGAATTTGCTGAATCCCTGTGAGTATATTAACGCATAGTAAATTGGTGATTTTTCAAGATAGTTCCATACAACCCATCACAACGATTTTGGTTTGGATGTACTCTTCTCACTCTAGATATATAGATGTTATTGCATGAAAATCCCTCAAACCCCCATATTCTAGCAAAAAGTGCCAGGGAAACTCTGGGGTAAAAAAATATGAATAATGTATGCAGAACAAGTGACTATATTATCAAATGCTGTGGGCTGTACAACCCCCCCTCGCCCCCCATGTGAGTTGCTGCCACCTAACCCCTGCCCAGGAAAATAAAGAATCTTCCACAGCAGGAGAGAGTATGAGACAGACTTGGCATTAGGCACTCCCCCATGATTGTCATACATGAAAATGGGAAGGATTCTTTATATTCCATTGCCAAAGTTAGAGGTGGGAGCCCCGTGTTGCATAATAGCACCCCCCATGACGGATATCACACTGAACAAGTGGTGCAAGTGCATTCTTTATTATTTTTGTCTTGTACAGGAATATCATCTTCATTTTACCCTAGTTTATAGTATCCATACTGTAAAGATTAACCTATTTCTCTTTAACTATGATCTAGATTTAAGATAATTTTACAGAATACCTTGGATTATCTGATTGTGATGATTTTGATATCAATGGATTCCTCTCACCCTCTAGTACACATATATGTAGGAATTATGCCATGGAATCCCCCAAATTCCCACATTCTTGGCCCTGATAGTAGGGAAGGGTATGAAAGGTATCAGAGAAGTTGCAGAGCAAGATATGAATAATATGCACAGAATCAGTCACTATTTTGTCTTACACAGCGGCTGTTCTCCCTGAGACCCCCATGGGGAATTGTTGCTAATGAGGGGGATTCTGTGGCATAAATTCAATATATTTGGATAATAGAGAGTGAGAGGAATTCATGATACCAAAATCCTCACAATCAGTTATGTAAAGGTTATCTATAGAATTACCAGATTTGATGACTTTGAAACATTTTTGATTGTTCAGGGTAGATTTTTATTAGTAAATGGTCATAATACCTACATGTACCCAATCATGACAATACTGGTTCCCCCACAAACTAGGCCCAGATAGGAGAGCATGAAAGTTATTCTGGTAATTGCGAGGTAAAATTTTAAAGAAATATATGAAATAGGAGTTAATATTTATGGTATGGATACACAAAGCTTAGGTGAATTAAAGATGATATTTTTGTAGAGGACAGTTGTCAGTACAGGAAATAGTATAATATCAGTTTCCCACAGCCATTTACTAGAAGGTAAATTTTGCAGGCAATGAACAGAATTACTGAAAAAGCTTTTTATCATCAAAAGTTGATGATAAGAAATTTATGTGACGTGAGAGGGGGAAAAAAAATCACAAGAAATGATCTGCAAATGTAGACAGTAACACCACAAATAAAGGAAAAATATCATAGGAAGTCCACTCAGTGCTAACAAGTTTCAGCTCTATCTTACCATACATGTCGAGGTGAAATCAGTGTTTGTTGGGGGGTGTTGGGGCCCTCCATCAAGTACTGGGTAGTATTACCCAATGATGGCAACTTTGATTGTTGAATAGATTTTGTTATGTGGAATTGGGGAAATAGTGCTAGTCTGTGACAAGTGCATCAGTACTGTAAAGATTTACCAAAATAGGTCAATAAAACATCTAATTCAGACCCAATCTAGAAATTTACCCAGTTTTCTCACCCACATGGCATAGTCTACCATCTGTACTACAATAATTGGATGCATCCCATGGTACTATGGTATTAATGTCCTCAAAACATACTCCATATATATTCTTTCAGGATAGATCTTGGTTTGGTTCCTAATTTGATGATACACATCCAGAATATATTGTTATATATCCAGCTCTTAATTTCCTTAGTTCAACTTCATGATGCTACAGTGGATAAGCAACATGACTAGACAGCTTATGGCTGCCTAGTCAATTTGATTATTGTCTACAGGGTATTTGTCTCACGGTTCATTGAATGTCCAAGATCTTCTTCTTCTAACAATGTCTCTTATCTTAATAAGTGCATACCAGTTTGAACAGATAGGCATTAGTCAGTTTATTACCATTGAGGGATGAAGGTTCAAAAGATCTCTTGCTTGTACCATATTTCTTTATCAGATTTTTTCTAGTTAGACTGACCCTTTATTTGACAATAAATTGTTTATGATGACTACAGATTATATATATTTGGTGGTGATTTGTTAAAGTTATTTGTTTATGCCAGAGCAGTGTCTCAGAGTAACTGCTGTGGGTAGGATTAGATCCATGTATAATTAATGATAGTTACACAGGGGAGATCTTATGCTATATACCATGAGGTTAATGCCATCATTGAAAACTACATAAACCATACTGTTTTGTAAGCATCTGTTACTGTATTTTAAATGTAACCAGTGGATCCGAATGTTTCACTGCCATCATGTGGCCCAAAATACAGGCATTAGGTTTACAGGAGCAAATACTGCTAGGTGTGTGGCTTGTAGGACGAGCACAAATGGACACGTGTGCAGTGACAAGACTTTATGCCTCCCATTTGCAATGTTTATTTTCTCTTTTTCTGTATAAGTGTCTTTAGCTGTTATGCCAGATCCAGTGTTTATATTTGTCATTTGATTTGCTTTATCCAGATGGTAATTGACTGTTTTTTCTTGTACAGGGAGTCCGTAACTCATTGCAATAATAATAACAAAATTGTCTTTTTAAAAAATGGTGTTTTGAGGATCTCCAGCAAAATATACTTTGGTTTCACCCAGAATCAATGCAGCTTAATATCAAAATGTACCATTATCCTTTACTTGCACTAATTTACACCTAATGTTTTATCTGCCATAAATGTCTCTGAATGTGTGCACAAGCCACCTGACTACAATCATAGCAGACTTGTCAAAAAATATCAAGATTTATCTTGCAACTTTTTAAAATAGACTTATGCAGTGTCCTCCAATATAGTTTCATAGTAAGTGTGAGAAGATAATTCTGGTATATTTCACCCAGCTAAACACTAAACCTTTTCCTCTTCCCACATTCCCACTCTATATACCATACTATTACATATCATAGAATTACCTCCTGGTATATCATTGTCGTTTAACTATTTATTTGTTTAGACGTTTATGGAATACATCTAGATACATATTTTATTACTTTATGTGATGAAAATTTTAATACATGTAATTCTTCAATTCAAGACAATACTGATATACAGTATATGATTTATTGTTCTATTTGATCCTTTATGGTAATCCCATGTTTGCCTCCAATTTTGTGACCTTGAATCCTCATATAACCTTTAGTATTACAGTCAATTATACAGCTTAATTGCAGTTGCTTCTTCAGTCACTATCTAGTAGGAGAGAGCATTAGTAATGTATTTACTTGAGATATGGCATTCAAATATACATTATCTGATGCATAAAATTATGCTCAAGTGCCAAAGACCAAAATTTGCTGTAAGCTTCTTAGTAAATAAGATATATTTTAGTAAGTGTTACACTTGCCAGTGTTTGTTATTTTTCTTTATCTGTGCTCAGTTACCATTATCATTGAGAGAAGAAGAGTGAAGACATTAGACTGGAGACAGAAGTTGTGGAGAACATGACTCATTAGAGGTGGTGTGACCATGTGATCAGGAAGGTTGATCCCCCAGGGATAGAGGTGGCAGGGGAGAGTCCAGTGGAGGGGAGAAGAATGAGGGGTAGGTGGAAAGATGGAATTTAGAGAGATAAGAAACAGCCGGGTCTGAAGGAAGAGTTACGGGAGGCAGAAACTATAAGCAGCAACATAAAAAAGAGGCTGACTCCACTTGGGATTAAGGCATAGAAGAATTAGTTGATATTGAGTTAGTTGACTGGGAAAGTAATGTTAATTTGTATGATAGCCAGCAACCTTCCCTAGCAGAAGCTTGATAATAATAATACTGGTTATTCCTGTATTGATATAGATAGAAAGATGGTTGAGTGAATACATAGTGTGTGTGTGTGTGTGTGTGTGTGTGTGTGTGTGTGTGTGTGTGTGTGTGTGTGTGTGTGTGTGCGTGCATGCATGCATATGTGTTTGTATGCTTACACCTGTTTCTCTCGTTTGAAGGCGTATCAGTATTACTCATTCTTCCATTTCTAGAGGGAAACTAGAACTACTTCAAAATGGCAAAAACAGTGAGAAGAGCTAAGAAGAAAGAAGGCTTTCAAAAGGGTGGCCATTCCATGAACCCAGATCGACCAGCAGACAAAGTAAGTCCTGTATTCTTTCGAGAAGATAATGTGTATTGGAGTTACTGGCTTATGTGTTCTTTCTCTTTTAATTTCTTGGGAGGCTTTAATTTATTTTAGTTCTTCACACACTTTCTTGCTTGTATATTTTTTTTAACCTGTCACTCTAAAAGAAATATTCAGCCATAATCTATTTGACATACCAAGATGTCTCAGTTTTGAAGTTCATCAGATGATAATGCAAATGTTAATAAAGATTTCCACTTTTCATTCTCCCTTACCCTTCACCTTCTTTCATTAACATTTTGACTTCTTCACATTTTCTGTTCTCCTTTTCACACCAGGTAAAGCTAAATGGCGCACCCCATGCAAGAGACAGAAGCACAATCAAGCGGCTTAGAATGTACCGAAGTGGCAAGGCCAGGTACAACAGGAAAGGTCGCATGGTCCAGGCAGCAGCTTTTCAGAACACAGTGGCCCCGGGTTTGTACAGAGAGACTGCTATAGTTTCTTCTTTGAGGATTGTGGATTTAGCTAGTATTTTTGTTAATGGTATATCTTACGAATTCTTCTTTCTTCTTCATCTTTTCTCCTCCTCCTTCTTTTGTTATTATTATCATTATTATTTATTGATAAGGAATAAATGAACTTTTGTGATATGGAAATTTATTTCAGTTGCTACAATAATCAGAATAGCATTTGTTATATTTCTTACCCATAATGCCTTTAATTGTTCCACCCAACCCCAGGCACACAAGCCCGTGTGGAGCCTAACCAGAAGTGGTTCGGGAACACGAAGGTCATTGGCCAGCAGTCCCTACAGAAGTTCCAGGAAGAGATGGGGAAGGTCATGAGGGATCCCTACCAGGTACCAGTGCAGTTTTGTTTTCTTTACTTTTCTTATTCTTTTGCTCTTTTGTCGTCTTTCCATCTTTTTTTATTCTCTTCCTCATTTTTATGTACATTTGGTTTTGTTTGTTTTTATTATCTTAACCCAGTTGGCACATTTGGCAAGAATACTTGCTATGTCTACAGTTATATGAGTTTATTTAATGTCTTTACACATAGATGGCTCTACAAATACTTAATTACCAAGGAGTCAGTTATTAGTACTATCGATCTCACCTGTTTACCATTTTTCTTGATTTTTGGAATGCTTTTATATTATTTTATTGCCATTAATATTATTAATAATTTAAAAACATTTCAATAATCATAATATCAGTAAGAAGAATCACAGTAACATTGTGAACAGTGTTAGAAGGAAAAACACATTTTCCAGCCACTTCAAGGAATGGGTAAGTCAGGCGCAATCATTTTAGACTCCTTGGTGGCAGAGTACATGTGGAGCCATCTTTATGTAACAAAATTTACAAAAAACTACAGGAGACCGCACATAAATCTGGAGTAGTTGGGTGTACTCTTTCTATTTACTAATTAATCATGAGGATCATGGAGGCATATATTTTGATCCAGGCTTGGACTTCAAATTAAAGTAGGCTATTATGCACTTATTTACTTATTAGAAGGGCTAAGAATCCAATGATTTTATCTTTGTTTTGTTATTGAATTTATTGGGCCATTACAGCACAGCGCTCCTTGATTCTTCGTTAGACTTTATTGCTGAAATGGAATACGAGTTGTGAAATGGAGTTTCTTTGCTTGTGTATGTTTAGAAGTTTATTTAATGCATATGTGTTTGTTCAAATATTCCAACTTCTCAGTTTAGTTTCTTTTAGTTGAAGTAACAAATGCTCAGCCACCTTATTTCAAATAGGTTTTTGAAGTCATTGTTCTATTAATTTGTATTTGATAGCATCCTGTGAGGGTGCAGACAGTAAAGTCCTAGCTAAGGATAACTCAGTTTCTGCAAAATAATAAAAAACATTGGATTTTGTGCACAATAGGTGATCATGCGCAAGACAACCTTGCCCATATCGCTGCTCAACGAGAAGGCCAAGACTGCACGCGTTCACATCTTGGACACTGAGCCTTATGAGTCAGTGTTTGGAAATAAGAAGACGAGGAAGAAGCCCAGCTTTAAGGTATTGTTTGGATTGGTTTGATTTTCTCTCAATACACTTTGTTTTATCTTCTTTTTTTTATTATTATTATTATCTATAATCAACTTTATATTGATATTCTCTGACTCCTCTACTTCACACCCCTTTCTGCTTCTTTTATTGTATATATCTATCCCTTCTCCTCTAACTTCTCTCCCTCCTCCTTCTGTCCAAATTGCCATGCAAGAGCTATTCATTTACCTCTGTCATACATCAGAGATTGATGTCTGAACTGCATAGCACAGCCAAAGTCAGCTTTGCTGGATCATGATGAGAGTTTTGCCCCACTAGAAAGGAATGCCCGAAAAGAAGTGAAATATTCAAATATTGATTTTAAGTTCAGTTTTTTGTTAGACTTTAGTTTGATGTCTTGTGAAAAAATTTGTTTGGTTAGAATTTGTTTGCTTACTTTTTTCAATGTATTCAGAAGTAGAGTAGGATAGCATAGGTCAGGGTAAAGGATCATGTAATAGTAAGCCATAATAGTGGGTAATACCTTTCTTCCTGAATAGATGATTTCATGGCATTCATAATGTAGAGTCCAAGACTACAAATGAAAGTATAAATCAAGGTTCTTTTACAATTCTTTCAGATAGAGAACTTTGCAGACTTTGCCAAAAAGGCTGATGATATGCTTGAAAATTATGACGAGACTAAGGATGGTGATCTTGTGCGAGAGGAGCCAGACAGTCATGACTTGCCACCAGAATGGTTCATGAAGGTAATTGACACGTCAAAAATCTGGGTTTTACAGATCTTTTATGTGTCATATGTCATACATTTGCTTATTTTATTATGTACTTTGTTCTGAGAAACAATTCTGAGTACTTTGTTAGATTTTAATTTATTTATGTTTAGTTTATTCATTTCTTTAAATTATTTTCTTCCCTTAGGCTGGCCAGAGCAAGCGTATTTGGAATGAGCTGTACAAGGTGATTGACTCATCAGATGTAGTGATACAGGTTCTGGATGCCCGAGACCCCATGGGAACAAGGTCCAAACTCATTGAGAAATACATGAGAACAGAGAAACCTCATAAACACTTAGTGTTTGTGTTGAATAAGGTGAGTAAATGGAAATTAATACTTATACCTGTGGAAACAATTGTGCATATTCATGTGGATAGGGATACAGGCAGGCAGAGAGATGGAATAAGATTAATCGCTTGGATCTTGGTGCTTCACTGAAGGCACATGGCCCAAAATCCAAGCATTAGGCTTGCTTGAGTGGCCACTTTTAAGGGTGTAGCTTGTAGGTTGGTCCCACAAGAATACTCATGGATGGTGTCAAGATTCCTTGCCTCCCCTTTGCAATGTTCTTTTGGTGTAGAAGTATTTTTTGCTCTTTTGCCATTTTCCATTATCCATATTTGACATTTGATATCCAATAACCAGATAGTAATGGACAGTTTTCATTATATATCATTTCTGTGGAATAATGGTAACAATAAGTAACATTTTGTTCTTCGTGACTTTTTTGTAATGTTCAATTTACTGTAATTCAACCTGCACTGCCGTTCACATCGGGCAGGAATAGGATCTTTTGCAGAGAAGTGGTTCCCTAGAACCAGCCCTCTCCCAGTCATGGCTCAGGGATCTTACTTTCCACACATATTTACCAATAGGAATGATATAAATGCCCCTTCCTAATTGCCTACAAAATCTTTTGACCCTCCTAGTGTTTTTTACATTCTTGGTGAGTCGTTTCCATCATCCTGGCCTTGAGCAGAAATTCTCATGATGGCAAGTTCCTGTCAACCCAATCTTCAACCAAATTTTTCATTTCTATGACAGTATGTTCATGTCAACTGCCCCTCAAGCCAATTTTCTACATGACATAATGGTTACGTCATCTGGATTGTAGGGTTTAAGCCATAGTTTAGTATTTGGACTTCATTAGAAGGCTTCATACCACATCAGTATGCTTAGACACAGTTTTGATTCCACATTTGTGTGACTAACAACTTTAATAAGAGTTACACATTCCACATTTATTGGAACAAAATGTGACAGGCTGAAAGTCAGTCCACAGTATTTTCAAAAATAAATAGAGAAAAAAGTCTACCATAAAAATATGTTTTAGTAAATTTATAGATAAGCTCTTGGCTAAGATATGTATTTCCTTTTATATTGAGACTATTAATTAATAATATGAGCATAATTGTAAGATTTTTGTTATTGAAAATAGTACAATACAATTTTTAAAAAATATTAGAATTACAGTAGCGAGTATGTAATGACTATGAATATACATTTTTGGGGTAAAATGAAGATTCTTTAAAATACAGATTACTGCAGTTCATCTGGCCACAGTAATTTCACTGTTTTGAAATGGCTAGACTGAATTGTTTGAGTGAAGTAGTTTAAGTTGACTATATCAAAATATATGCATTTTAAGCAGTATAGGAAGCAATTTAGTAGGTCAGAGCTACCAACATGAACTGTTCTTAATCATCAGCCTTACCAATGCCATTGTGAAATGTATATATGTAGCACAAAACTTTTAAGCATAATGTAAAAAAGTAATAATATCCACATTTGAAATGTGCCAAGAATATAAATACATAATGTCACAAATCATCTTTAAGCATATGGTCATTAGCAGTTTTAACTCCAATGTCTATTATCTAACAGTCATCAGTTGCCATATTCTTGGATATTTTCATATGCTTCTTCAGCCACACGCATCATATCATTCCCTCCCACCATCTGGCACAGTAATATTGTTCTTACCATCGTTTTACCATATATACATACAAATACTGTTAAATCAAATTATATAATATGCCTTATTGTTATAGAGCCTCTGATTATCAGATGCCATATTCATAGCATGCCTGTAGGTAACTTTTTTCAGTTCTTATGCTCCACTGTAAGGTAATTTTGACATATAGGAGTGAAATATAAATCTTCTGGTGCGTAAAATTAAGCTTTTGAGATAGCAGCTGGTAAAATTTGCCTTTGTGTATGAAATCATAAGCTATGGGTGAAGACTGGGCAGAAGCTCTGCATGTCCAAAGGTGTTCATAAAAACATGAAAAATTTAGGTACTGTTTTTCCTGGATAAGAGAAAGAGATCTGCATTTAAATGGTTTCAGATTAAAAAGAAAGCCATTATGTATGATCATATTCATAGTTTGAACTGGGAGATGTAGGGAGAGGATATTTAAGTCTGCTAATGTATAAGTTTTAGAGAAAAGACCCTTTACTTCAAAAAGGTAAAAATTACTTTTTCTTTTCTTTTTTTTCTAATGTAAAGGTTGACTTGGTGCCAGTATGGGTGACCCAGAAGTGGGTAGCCATCCTCAGCCAGGAGTACCCATCCTTAGCTTTCCACTCCTCCATCACAAATCCATACGGCAAGGGTGCCCTCATCAACCTGTTGCGACAGTTTGGAAAGCTGCACGAGGACAAGAAGCAGATCAGCGTAGGCATGATTGGCTATCCCAATGTCGGGAAAAGCTCAATTATTAATTCGCTAAAGGCTAAGAAGGTACTTTTTTATTTTCATATGTAGTGATATCTGACACTGATGTTGACATAGAAATGACAAGTACTTCAGTTTTTCTTTCTTCCTTCTCTTTCTTTTAATGAGTAAATGAATTTCAAAAAAAAATTATTTACATATTTCAATTTATTTCAGGTTTGCAATGTTGCCCCCATCGCTGGAGAAACAAAAGTATGGCAGTATATTTCATTGATGCGCAAAATATACCTCGTCGATTGTCCTGGTGTGGTACCTCCCTCCCATGAGACTCCAACTGATATGGTGTTAAAAGGAACGGTCAGAACTGAATACCTGAAGGATCCATTTGATTACATTCCTCCTATATTAGAACGAGTGAAGAGGGACTACATATCAAAGACTTACGATGTGAGTAAATGTATTGTGTTAATGTGAATATCTGTATAGGGCATGACAGAGAAATAGATAAAGTAAGAGAGTTACTTTGATACATTATATGAAATATTTTTGATACTAAAGTTCTTTCATGGTCCTCAATGAAAAATGGGATATAGATCAGTCTTGGTTTATATAAGAGACGATTCTTAAACCCTTATCAGAATCTTATCAATCTTTGTTTGGATATGGCTATGTGATGGAAAAGCATATTGAGATTATGCATTACTACTCAGTAAAATATAACAGTCGTAATTTTTATATCATGATTTAAGTGACCAATATTAAACTTTAATTTCAGGTTCATGAATGGGCCACTCCAGAAGAGCTCATTGAAAAGGTGGCAAGACGATCTGGGAAGCTCTTAAAGGGGGGCGAACCTGACGTAAACACTGTGTCCAAAATGATCTTGAACGACTGGCAGCGTGGCAAAATTCCATACTTTGTACCTCCTCCTGGGCATGACTCATCCACATTCACCAAGCTCAAAGAAGAAGAAAATACAGAAATGAACAAGATGATCAAACAAAGACAGGAAGAGGAGGAAGCAGCAGAGAAGGCTGCAGAGTTGGCAAATGCTCCAGTTGTTCTTCAGGACTTCAGCAAAATTAAATTGACTCTTGAGTATGCAGGCGATGATGTGAAAGACTTGGAAGAGAATAATATGGAGATCCCAGATTATGATGAGGAAATCGAAGAAGAGGAGAATGGAGAGGAAGGAGATAATATCAAAATTGAGACTGCTTCAGATACAGCTGTAACCATTGAAGATAAGGAAAATGAAGGGACCACCAATGCACCTGCCATAGAAGATGTTGAAGTAAAGAGTGATAGTGAAAGCCTTCCAGATGGAGAAGAAAAGAGCAAGATAAGCATGGACTCCAATGAAGAGGAGGAAGAGGAAATGGAGGGTGTGGACCAGCTCTCTAGTGATGAAGAAGAGAAAGAAGAGAATGTCAAAACTCCTGCTGGCTCCTTCACAGTAACAAGCACCAGGAAACTCAGGAGGAAGAAGAAACATGTGGATGATGAAGGCCGAGTCCTTCACATTTGCCAGATGACCTCAAAACAAAGGAGAAGGCTGGAGAGAGAAAATAAGAGGAAGAAGGTAGGCAGCAACTTCTATGAAGTAACTAATGTCAAGAACAAGAACAGAGACAAGGCAGTTCCACTTGCTATGAATGTACGACGTAAGAAACCCAAGAAAATAATAAGGAAGTAATTGGAGATTCATAAATAAAAATCATTTATTTTATTTTGTTTCATTTTTATCATTCAATATTCCATAGAGATACACTGAAAAGTAGCTTTATTTACATAAAATATTCAGAACTGTACACATTTACATATATTTACAATTTACATGTGCATAGCTGAAACATTACTTTCAGCAGTGGGAGAAAAATCCAGAAAGATTTTTAAAAGTTTGCATCAATTATTAAACTTTCTGGTTCACTTGAGATCATAAATCATTTGGCATCTGATATCAAAACCAAACTTTGATTATAAATGCAGCCAATTTTAACACACAAAATACTTTTATGGTAAGACAAAATATATATCTTCAAATGATTGTTACAAACGAAAATATGTGCTTCCTACACTAATTCAGTGAAGTCATGTATCCTCTAGATGTGCTTATGTGAGTCTGCATACATGTAATGCTCTAGTGAGGAGTGTATACATATATCAGTAATCATGGCAAATTATTCCTCTGGAATTTATCTGATCATCATTTCCTGACAATTAAGCCAGATGTCAAATTGTTGTCCAGGTAATTTAGATAACCACTGCTGCTTAACATGGGAGAACAACTGTTTTCCATGTAAATTACAGTTCAATAATAATAAAAGAAATCCAAAATGACTGTTGAAACCTGGGAAAGCATTACACTTTTCAAGTCTTAAATAATTTAAATATAATTTAAATGTATTATCATTACTTTCCCCTCATATTCCTCATTTATGGAGGAAACAAAGTTGAAAATGCTGCTACAATTTCTAATGAGTAAAGATATGAAGAAAATTATTTTAAAAATCAAAACAAATATATTACAATCATCACAAGACAAAGTCAATAAATAGTTTTCCAATTCTTATGGATATCACATGCACATTTTACACTAAAAGAAATGTCTACACAGTATTTCAATTCTACAGAGTAATAAATGTAATCAAGTACAGAAATGCTGGCTTCTATCACAGTAAACCAAACATCATTAGTACTTAATGTGACTTAGACACAATATTGTCTTATATACTGCTGGCAGTGACTGTAAAGACGGCAGTGGCTCATACCCACCTTAAAGGTTAACGCGTTAGAGGTACAACCTTAAGCTACTGTGCATTGTAGAAGACATTTCAAAGCATTTGGTATCTAAAAGTAAAAGTACTGAGAAATTAAGAGGTTGTGCAAGAAGCTAGGATTATGAACACAGTCCTATGGTATGCATGTGAGCAAATACAGAAACTGAATATATTCACATTACATATATCTTTGGATCATCACAGACATAGACTCACATTCTAAAAATCAAGATAAGAAAATTAAAACAAAGAATGAGGACATTCATCACATATGATAAACAAATGAGTCAGTAAAAAAAAAAAAAAGATGATAGAAGTGCACCTTAGCACTATAATAGAAAATACCAAAAGGCACAAAGTGATCTAAAGCTACTGTGTGCCACACTGGACAGCAGGCAATGACTTGGACGACTTCACTGCTGTCCGGTCCTGTCTAGTCATATGACAGTCTCTGAGTTGACACCAAACATGTATGGTGGAGGCTTTTCCCTCTCAGATCTCATTGTACCTGTACTACTATAAACAGAACTACGAATGGAACCTAACGTTCCTGTAGGATTTACATGTCCATTTGGTTGCATCATAGACCGATTGGATCGGTGGTGATTAGATCCACCAATCATGCCAGCTGTCAGTGTCTGAACAGGTGGCCTGCCATATGGATTTGGGTTAATCGAGGGCCTCTGTCCATGGTAATTGGAATATGAGGAATGGACAGAGGGTGGCCGTTCCATTGGGTCTTGGCCTGGGGGTGAACTGTTCATAGAGTAAGTAGAGTTTGGCCGGGAGTGGACATACATCGGGTTAGAATGACCCTGACGTCCCCCGGTGGGAGGCCTAGAACCAGGCGCTGGGTGATAGGAGTCAGTACTTGTGGACGACTCATTGGCCTTGTCCATGAGTCTATTCACAGGGTTGAGATACTGGTGCCTTCGGGAACGCTGGGATCCCCTTCCTTGTGTGCTTCGAGTTTGTGACCGGCCAGAAGCTCGGTGTCGGCTCTGGCGTTTAACTCTTCGGGGAGTCATAGGCTGCTGATATTGGCCCTCTTCAAGCCCTAAGTCTGGAGACTCACTACCTTCACGTTGGGGGCTGCAAGGAAAATCAAATATGTTAGTGACAATATATAAAGACAAGCCATATGTGCGAGATTAAAATAATAATAATAATAATAAAATAAAATAAAAAGACTATCACTACATACATTAACAGCATTCCTCAAGGACAAATCTTTCAGAATATCTAATCATCAGTTTTGGAAGGAAGAACCAACATTCACTTCAGAAAATACTTTATGTAACATACACCATTTTCTGTAGATTGAAATATCTTACCTATATTCAACTGAATAAATTGAAGTCGGTCTGCTCTTAGCTTTGCCTAGAAAAAAAGGAAAATCTATTAGAAACCTACAAAAGAAAATGACTTACATACAAATGTACATTTTACAATACTAACACATGGAGAGGTATTACTTCATCCCACATACTTATAAACAATTAAACTTTGTGTAATGATTGTGTATGTTTTGGAAAAGTGTAGGTGAATATCAATAAAATGGGAAAATATGTTTCAACTTTACATTTCCATGTTCCTACATCTCTCTTTGCTTCCCTCTCTCTTTCTCTTTTGTTCAAGGGATGGGGATAAAATTTACTTTGGATTATGTGATTTATATCAACCAGCCTCGTACATATTTTCATTTATAGAAAAATACACTAAGGAACAGTAATGGATCTCATAATCAAAATTAAATAGTTACTCCATTACTAATACTTACATAATCTTACATGATCATAAATTAAAAGTAAAAGAAAATGAAAACATAAAATCAAGAGGCAAAATCACATGTAAGCTGAAATTTGCCATGAGAAACTATGTAAATACTTTGAAGTAAAATAACGATAACAAACTAAAGAAAACAGCAACCAAACAATAACATTGCCCTATCAGACAAGCATAGCATTCTTTTAACTACATCTGTGAAGTGCCTAAAGCTGTGATTTATAGGTGGAGTAAAGGGTAAGAGAGAGGAGTGTTTTTGGTGCAAAATAATCTTCACAGTGCGTCTTTCATTGATCCAGATGCTGCTTCCGATACGCACTTTAAATCTAAGCTCTGTACTGATTCTCTTCCAATCAGATATATATTCCATTATCTTTTTTTAAATATGGATCAATAAATTTTCACACCACAAGAAGATTCTTTTTCCATAGCTAATAACTTTCAGCCCCAATCCCCCTCCCCTGTTGTCAGTTTAAGGGAGGTCTTCTTGATGACTTACAAACCTCCACAGAATTTAGTGAAAATCACTATTTAGACAAGAAAAGCCTTCTTCCCATTAAAAAGTGTCTCAAATAAATTCATCTTTTCTGACATTTATCAATTCCAGATTCTTCACTTTCTCTAGCTACATCACATTAGTATATGATAAAAACACATCAAAGTTACACCAGTTATGAAAAAAGGACAATCATGATTTCTAAGTCAGGAGCAAGGAATGGCACAATAAAGGGTTCTCTGCCAGGATGCACAAAAAGACAGCAGCAAAATCAAAACCACTCACAACATATCTGCTACATCAAAAGAAGATTCATTAAAAAAGCTATCCAAAAATCAAATCACACCATGATTTTGACAAGAAAAACAAAATAGACTCAATGAAGGGGAGCGGAATGGTTCAGCTGAAAATGGGGGGGGGTCGGGTGGTGGTGGTGGTGTAGACGGCCATGCAGGACTTTTGGCCCATGAGACAGAGGGGAACCGAGGGAGACAGGCACCCCGCAAAGGCAGTAATACCTGGCATATGTGGGCTGGACAGATGTGTTACCCGTCACGCCCTGCTCAAACCCGCCTATAAAGTCAACTGCAACACCATGGAACAATTCTTGTACATTCAACATATACTTGCTGACCTTTGGCTTTGGGACATGTGAGAGTTGCTTCAATTCTATTTCAGGCTAAAATCTAATCTTTGTATATTTCTTTCTTCTTCTTTTCTGATATTTATAAAGACTGGGCCATGAACAGAGAAGACAATGCTGTTTTCAAAAGATCAGACTTTGGTGAAATTTTTGGGAAAATACATTCTAGTGTATAACAAAAAGAAGAATATTTTATGAGTCACATCTTATATAAATATTATAAATACTTACAGCTGTCATCTTCCTCAGAAAAGACCTTCAGAAGATAAATTGACACACACAATCCCAAGGCCTGGAACAAGAACACATTAACTATTAGAAATTCCTTATCAGTGTTCATAAAAAAATTGATGCCAACTCTTACTAATCTTGCTTGAGAAGATGATCAAAGGACTCCATTGACTGGATATATAACATATCAAAAGTATATAGGCACTTTCTTTGTTGACACATTCTAAATAGAAGAACATGAAAATCCTGCTCTTTAATCTTTGAATATAGAAAAAAGACTTACCGCAAAAGCACATTGAACACCAGCATGTATAGTTTCAACATAGATGTAGTCCACTAAGCAGTCATTAACTTCTAGTGGTCTAATAGGTCGTAGAATATCTACATCTGTGAGATTTGTTGAGTACACAGCTCGACATCCTATTCCATTAACCTGTAATTACAGCATATATTCATCAATTAAAAGGTTTATGAACAGCTCTCCAGTATTAAATATGAAATTCAAAATATAACAATTAACCTCCAAAAAAATAATACCTCAAATCTCCATTATTACTACCCTCATCATTATCATCACTATCTCATCAACTCACTATCATCATAACCACACATACCATTATCCTCATCAACATCGGAACCATTATCACAATCAAATTTTGCATATAACCATTACCATTATCATCGTCATTATTATAACCATTATCACAATCAAATTTCACTCATCATAACCACCACTACCATTACCCTCTTCACTGCCACAGTCATTCTCACAATCCCTGCCTGAAAAGCCCAAGGACTCACCTCCCACCAGGAAGCACTGCCTGTTCCGAAGTTCAGCCAGTCTTTTCTGTTGTCCAGAATCCCAACGTTGAGATAGAAGCAGATCACAAAGACGTTCCATCCTATCCATACCAGGAGCCAAACTAGGTACTGCAAAAGAGAAGTAGGGTTAAAAGAGGGCAATTCTTTTTCTAAATAGGATAGGGATATTTACAACAAGGAAAGTCTTTTTTTATGATATCTTCATTTAACAAGTCTTTGAATAATTACACATGGAACTGTTTATCATGACTCTAACACAAAAAATAATCAAGAATACCTCACATACAGACCTAATTATCAACCTCCATCTTGATTGACAAGGCAAAAATGTTATATCTATTCTACATTTACTTACACTTTACACTACTCATCAATTTCACTCTCCTCACTCACTCTCCTCACTCACTCTCCTCACTCATTCACTACTCACTCACTCACTACTCACTCACTCACTACTCACTCACTACTCACTCACTCACTCACTCACTCTCACTCACTACTCACTCACTCACACTCACTCACTCACTACTCACTCACTCACTACTCACTCACTCACTACTCACTCACTCACTACTCACTCACTCACTCACTCACTCACTCACTCTCACTCACTCTCACTCTCACTCACTCTCACTCTCACTCTCACTCTCAACTCACTCTCACTCTCACTCACTCTCACACTCTCTCACTCTCACACTCTCTCACTCACACTCTCTCACTCACACTCTCTCACTCACACTCTCTCACTCACACTCTCTCACTCACTCACACACTCTCTCACTCACACTCTTCTCACTCACACTCTCTCTCACACTCTCTCACTCACACTCTCTCACTCACACTCTCTCACTCACACTCTCTCACTCACACTCACTCACTCACTCACTCTCACTCACTCACTCACTCTCACTCACACTCACTCACTCACTCACTCTCACTCACTCTCACTCACTCACTCACTCTCACTCACTCACTCACTCTCACTCACTCACTCACTCTCACTCACTCACTCACTCTCACTCACTCACTCACTCACTCTCACTCACTCACTCACTCTCACTCACTCTCACTCACTCACTCACTCACTCACTCACTCACTCACTCACTCTCACTCACTCACTCTCACTCACTCACTCTCACTCACTCACTCACTCTCTCACTCTCCACTCACTCACTCTCACTCACTCACTCACTCACTCTCACTCACTCACTCACTCTCACTCTCACACTCTCTCACTCACACTCTCACTCACACTCTCTCACTCACACTCTCTCACTCACACTCTCTCACTCACACTCTCTCACTCACTCACTCTCACTCACTCACTCTCACTCACTCTCACTCACTCACTCACTCACTCACTCACTCACTCTCACTCACTCACTCACTCACTCACTCACTCACTCACTCACTCACTCACTCTCACTCACTCACTCTCACTCACTCTCACTCACTCTCTCTCACTCACTCTCACACTCTCCCTCCCTCCCTCACTCACTCACTCACTCACTCACTCTCACTCACTCTCACTCACTCACTCTCACTCACACTCTCTCACTCACTCACTCTCACTCACTCTCACTCACTCACTCACTCTCACTCACTCACTCTTACTCACTCACTCTTACTCACTCACTCTCACTCACTCACTCACTCTCACTCACTCTCACTCACTCACTCTCACTCACTCACTTACTCTCACAAGGTCTATATAGACCTTGCACGCACACGCCTCCCCTCTCTCTTAATGCAACTCTCTTTAATATGTACAATCTCATATAAATACATCGCGGAAGTGACATATATCAGCACACACGTCACTAAATAAAACGAAAAATCAAAACAATGCATTTTATCAACTGTTACCGGCGAAGGCACACTTACAATTATGATATATTTTGTCTTGTACTGGTAGCCGCCGAAGAAGCCAAATATGACGAAGATGAAGTTGAAGAAGTTGGCGATGATAGGGAGCCACATGTAGCCCATGAAGTCGAACACCTGTCGCTCCGCCGTCGAGATCTGAAACGGAGAAAGACATCAATTAGAGAGGCGGAATGGAGTCGATTTACTGTTTTTTTTTTTTTTTAAGCCTGCCCTCCCCCCCCTTCCCCTCTCTCCTCTCTCTCTCTCTCTCTCTCTCTCTCTCTCTCTCTCTCTCTCTCTCTTCTCTCTCTCTCTCTCTCTCTCTCTCTCTCTCTCTCTCTCTCTCTCTCTCTCTCTCTCTCTCTCATTGAAATGTCCTGGGAATTACTAAACAGCAGTTTCGTTGAGAGGCTCTGATGCAGGACCTGACATCATATGGCGAATGCTTATGGCGGCATCGCTCTTCATTCGGCTATGCGTATGATACAGGTATAAAAAGGAAAAAAACGAACAGGCATTATTCTCCCATCCCCTTTAAAGACACGGCATTACTTTTTACCGTGAATTTAAAACACGAAGTGGCATTGCAGAACGTACCGCTCGCACCCCCTTTCTTCCCTCGGCCCACCGGGTACGGCAGCGGGGACTCGATCGCCATTGTTCGGCCCGGCAAAACCCGGCAGGACCCGGCCAAGGTCGCCTCTAGAACCCCAGGTACGACGTGTCCACACCCTGCTCAATGGCCTCCTCATCCTTCCCTCCTTCCCCTCCTCTCCTTCTCCTTATTCTCCTCCCAGCTGTCTCCTCTCATCGCTTGCGCTCCAGTCGCACTACCTAATGATCCCCTCACCACACGCTGCATTTGCACTCAGGGGATTCCCACGAGTTGATGCGTAACAAAAAGGGAGGAAAATGGCCTGGCGATTGAGAAATGCCACTTAGCACCTCGTCACAGGGCGCGACAGACATACCTCATCCACACCACAAAGGACGTGCCCGGCCCTTCAGACAATGACGTCACCTGGCATGTACGGTCTTTAAATAAAATTAATGAGGTTCTCGCGCGCGCACATACTTACATATACATAGTGAGAACACAACGCTACACAAACACAACAGCATACACCCACAAAAACGCGCAAGCACGCACGCACGCACAAAAAAAAAAAAAAAAAACTTCCCCGTCCCTACACACTTCTCACACGCACTCACCAAAGGCAACAAATAGGAAACAAATCTCCAGGGCATCTCGCGTGTTTGTTTACATACGGGGCAGCGATAAGGGCAGGCGGGGGGCACAGGCTTACCCAATAGTCGACCACTAACGGCGCCCAAATGTCACCTGCCACCCTCGCCCGGCCATAAACATGTTTACAATTCACTATTCGCACAACATCAACACGCAAACGCCCTCTGTTGACATTCGGGCCCGGGCACCGTCTACCTCACCGTATGCCTGGGCACCGTCTGCCTGGACACCGTCTGCCTGGCACCGTCTGCCTGGGCACGTCTGCCTGGGCACCGTCTGCCTGGGCACCGTCTGCCTGGCACCGTCTGCCTCGCCGCGAACGGGTTAACTGGTCCATTTCCAAAGCTAGACATCACGCTTCATGGCTTGCCTAATCTGTCTTGGGTACGGTAACTATTGTATCTCTATAGAGAGAGAGAGAGTGTGTGTGTGTGTGTGTGTGTGTGTGTGTGTGTGTGTGTGTGTGTGTGTGTGTGTGTGTGTGTGTGTGTGTGTGTGTGTGTGTGTGTGTGTGTGTGTGTGTGTCTGTCTTTGTGTTTGTGTTCGTCCGTGTGCGTAGGCGCGCGTACATATCCAAACACAAACACAGACACACAGCACAGGACCCGGCGAACAAAGGATAGCAATCACAGTTACTACGAGTCCCTCGCCTCCCCCTCCCCCTCCCCTCCCCCCAGACCAGAACACCTGGAGGGAGGTTACTACTCCAGTCCCCCGGGCGGATCCCACACGCTCGGTAAATACTGCTCCTCCCTCCTTTCTTCTCCCTCCTCCCTCCTCCTCCTCATCCCTCTCCTTCTCTTCTCTGTCGTTTCCCACCACTTTCTCCTCTTTTTTACCGTCCGTGTTGTGATTTTTTCTTTTTTCATTTCCGTTTCTTTACGTTCCAAGTCGCCCGTCTTTTCCGTTTTCTTTTCATCTGGTCTTCGTTTTTTCCCTTTTAACTGTCTGGTTCTTTCACGCGTTCTCTAATGCCAAATCTCTCTAAGTTTTTTGTCTCTCTGTCTGTCTTTCAGCCTGCCTGCCTGCCTGCCTGCCTGCCTGCCTGCCTGCCTGCCTGCTGCCTGCCTGCCTGCCTGCTTGCCTGCTTGCCGACCTGCCTGCCTGCCTGCCTGCCTGCCTGCTTGCGACCTGCCTGCCTGCCTGCCGCCTGCCTGCCTGCTTGCCTGCCTGCCTGCCCTGCCTGCCTGCTTGCCTGCGGCCGGCCTGCTGCCTGTTGCCTGCCTGCCTGCCGGCCTGCCTGCCTGCTTGCCTGCTTGCTAGCCTGCCTGCCTGTCCGTCTGCCTGCCTGCCACTCTCTCTCTCTCTCGCTTCTCCCTTTCCAATTAACCTCTTCTCTTCGCCTTTTGCAGGGTTGCAAAAGAAAACGAAAGTATACACCGCATATCGTGCGTGACTGAAGGGAACCTGACACTACCAAAGACACCTTTGACACAGCCGACACTATCAAAGCCCGACCTGCGACGCCGCCCAAATCAGCCGTGACCTGTTCTGACACTTCTGAAATCAGCTGTGACCTATTCCGGGCCCAGCTGCGTTCGCCTCTTGACACCTTCGGTTATTTCGTCACCTGCTTCAGTTCCCCCCTCTCGCTGAGCTCAGTTCCGCCGCCCAAAATTCGCGGCATATTTCACCAGTTCGCACGCTGGTTTGCATTTGTTTCAGGGTGACGTAAGAAAAAAAATTACATCGCCCAAAAAAAGGATAAAACAAAGTCATCTATTCCCTCGCTGCCAATCTCGTCTTCCGGGGGAGACCGAGGGGGGGGAGAGAGGGTCATTATCTACCTCGATTAATTCTTGCTCCCGAGCGCAAACCTTGCCCCTTCCCTCCTTTACTCTTGCCCTCGCCCACACCCCTCCTGCTCGTGCCCTTTCCTCAGCCTCGAATCCTGGTCTTATCTTGGCCGTTTCCCTAATCACACCCCCCCTCCCTTACCTCGACTCTTCCCCTGATTTATTATCCCAACTCTCACCCTTATCTCAGCCCTTAACTCAACCCCAGCTTGCCCCAGCGCCTACCGTTCCCCAACCCCACTTCGAACCCCTACCGAACCCCACTTCGAACCCCCGTTCCCCAACCCCACTTCGAACCCCTACCCCTTCCCCTGCCAACGACCTTTCCCCTGTGATGAGGGGGGGGGCGCTGGCGGACGACCCGACGGGTATTCGCGCAATCAAGATCATACGGCGTTTCTGCACAACCTTGAACCGGCGTGGACTTGCGGCGAGGTTGAAGCCAAGAGGTCACTCACGGATCGAGACGCGACGCGAGTACACTGCAGGAGAGGGGAGGGAAGAGAGACAAGGCGGGAAGTACGCAATTATCCTCCTCTCATTAATTCAAAAACCGAGAAAAAAAAACATATATCAAAATAACCAAATCAAAAGAAAGAAAAGAAAAAAAAAAAACGACAAGAGGAGCCTCCGGTATTTCAAATCCCGCCACCCGAAGCTCGGACGCGGCTCGGACCTCGGCTTCACCAGCGCCGCCACACCCGCACCCAAGCGCTGGGGAAACGAGCGCGACGAGATACGGGGGAGTCGCAGGAGCAGAAACGGAGCAGGTGTTGTGAGTCGCCTACAACCTCAGCGGCGACGAGGAGGCAAGGCTACGCGGAGTGACGGTAGCGGGTATGTGTGTTGTGTGCGTGTTGTAGCTCGGGGCAATGTGGCGGCGGTGGGGTACTGGGGTCCATCCGCTCTCCCTCCCTTCCCCTCCTCCCCCACCTTACGTTGACCTCCCCTCCTCCCTCTTCTCCTCCCCCCCTCCCTCCCCTTCTCCTCCATCCCCCCTCCCTCCCTCTTCTCCTCCACCCCCTCTCACCCTCCCTCTTCTCCTCCATCCTCCTCCCCCATCCCCTCACCACCCCCCGCCATCATCTATATATCGTTGTGTCTTATTCACACCGTCTCTCTTCTTTCTCCGCTCGTTATTCTGAATTTCTGTTTCGCCATTCGCGCAGGATCTCTCCTCTTGTCTCTCCTTCCAACCTTCCTCCCTTTCTCTCTCTCTCTCTCTCTCTCTCTCTCTCTCTCTCTCTCTCTCTCTCTCTCTCTCTCTCTCTCTCTCTCTCTCTCTCTCTCTCTCTCCTATTTTTCTTCCTCCGTCTCCTTCCTTTTTCCACTTTCTTTATTCCTCTCTCCTCCCTTTTCCACTTTCCTTATTCTCTCCCTCCCTCCGTTCTCCTCCTCTCTCTCTCTCCTCCCTCCCCCTTCCTTCCTCCCTTCCTTCCTTCCTTCCTTCCTTCCTTCCACCCTCATTCCCCCCTCCTCTCCCCTCTTTAACTACGCCCATCAACCCAAACGAGCACCACTAGCATCCCTCGCTGGCGCCCATTCGCTAAATATGCGCCAAATATTCACCGCTTAATCCCATACAGCAACCCCCATCCCCGCCTCCGCCAACAACACAGAGCTACAACTTTACACCTAAACATATATGCACTTCCACTTCCGACAACTACACCTAAACCTCACCTCCTACACCTACACACCCCCCCCACAGCAACTTCACCTAAACCTCCACCTCCTACACCTACACCCCCACAGCAACTTCACCTAAACCTCCACCTCCTACACCTACACCCCCAGCCTAAACCTCCACCTCCTCACCTAAACCACAACCGCCTAAACTACACCTACATCTCCGACAACTACACCTAACCTACACCACCTCCCTTCCGACAACCTACACCTAAGCCTACACCTACACCCCCACAGCAACTACACCTAAACCTACACCTCCCAAGACAACTACACCTGACCTTATACCTCCTTCCCCCGCGACAGCTACACCTGCACAGTATGTAGTTTTGCTGATTGGAAAATTAATGCCTGCTGATTGTTTACTGATGGCGAAAATGCAGATATAAATTGAATAATGTCAGTGCAATGACATCACCATTTATCAATACTCATTACTATCGGCATAATAATATGATATTACAACGAAATAATCAAAGTTCGTAATAATGTAGAGCAACTTTATGCTCATGTTTACTTACAGTACTATTACTAAAATATAACACATAACACTAATGCTAATACTCAGCACCTAATACTAACATCAATGCTAATATATAAATGTCAATACTGATACATAACACAAATAAAAACAAACAAAAAACAAGCAAAACCATACAAACAAACAAAAACAAAACAATAAACGAACAAAACAAATAAAATACAAACAAACAAAACTACAAGCAATTAAAACAGGAAAGGGGAAGAAAGAAAAAACATTTTTGCGGGGTACAAAGGGGTACCTCCTATTCTTCTTTCCTTCCGTTCCCTCCTCGTCTCTCTTTCTCTTTCCATTATTCCCTCTTTCCCTTCCGCTCCTCGTTCTCTTCCTGCTTCTCACTCTCCTTCCACTCCCCTTTTTTCCTTCTCTTTTCTCTCTTTCTCTTTTCTTTCTTTCTCTCTTTCTTTTCTCTCTCCTCCTTCTCTCTCTCTCTCCTTCTTCCCCCTTTCCCTCACGCCCTTTCTTGCTCTTCGCCCCAGTTCTCCTCTTCCTACTTCCCCTTCCTCTTCCCCCTCCTTCCCTCTCCATCTCCTCCCTGACCCCCTTCCTCTCTCCCTCTTTCCCTTCCTTACCCCGCCCCATTTTTCTCTTCCCTACCCCCTTCCCCTTCTTCCTCCTCCCCCCTCCCTCTCCTTCTTCCTAGGGCTTCCTACTCCTCACAAAGGAACCAGCTGCTGTCTCCCCCCACCCGCTGTTTCTTCCGAAGGAGAGGAGGGAAATGAGGCGGTCAGCTGGAGGGAAGGGGAGGTACATGGGGTGCTGGATGGGGGGTGGGGGGTAGTTGGGACTTAGACTAGGTTACAGAAAAAAAAAAAAGAAGGAGAAGGGGAGGGAGAGGGTGAGAAAAGGATAGGGGGATTGGGGAGGGATAGGAGTAGAGGGAGGGAAGAAAGAAGGGAGGGAGAAGAGAGGGAGAGGGAGGGAGGGAGAAGAGAGAGGGGAGGGAGGGAGGGAGGGAGGAGAAGAGAGAGGGAGAGAGGGAAGAGAGAGAGAGGAGAGAGAGAGAGAGAGAGAGAGAGAGAGAGAGAGAGAGAGAGAGAGAGAGAGAGAGAGAGAGAGAGAGAGAGAGAGAGAGAGAGAGAGAGAGAGGAGGGAGGGTGAAGTGTGTGAGAGAGAGAGAGAGAGAGAGAGAGAGAGAGAGAGAGAGAGAGAGAGAGAGAAGAGAGAGAGAGAGAGAGAGAGAGAGAGAGAGAGAGAGAGAGAGAGAGAGAGAGAGAGAGAGAGAGAGAGGAGAGAGAGAGAGCAGAGAGAGAGAGAGAGAGAGAGAGAGAGAGAAGAGAGAGAGAGAGAGAGAGAGAGAGAGAGAGAGAGGAGAGAGAGAGAGAGAGAGAGAGAGAGAGAGAGAGAGAGAGAGAGAGAGAGAGAGAGAGAGAGAGAGAGAGAGAGAGAGAGAGAGAGAGAGAGAGAGAGAGAGAGAGAGAGAGAGAGAGAGAGAGAGAGAGAGAGAGAGAGAGAGAGAGAGAGAGAGAGAGGAGAGAGAGAGAAAGAGAGAGACAGAGAACAGAGAACAGAGAGAAGAGAGCAGAGAGCAGAGAGAACAGAGAGCAGAGAGAGAGAGAGAACAGAGAGCAGAGAGAGAGAGAGAGCAGAGAGCAGAGAGAACAGACAGCAGAGAGAGAGAGAGAACAGACAGCAGAGAGAGAGAGAACAAGAGAGAGCAGAGAGAGAGAGAGAGAGAGAGAGACAGAGAGAACAGAGAGCAGAGACAGAGAGAACAGAGAGCAGAGAGAGAGAGAGAGAGACAGAGAGCAGAGAGAGAGAGAGAGAGAGCAGAGAGAGCAGAGAGAGCAGAGAGAGCAGAGAGAGCAGAGAGAGAGAGAGAGAGAGAGAGAGAGAGAGAGAGAGAGAGAGAGAGAGAGAGAGAGAGAGAGAGAGAGAGAGAGAGAGAGAGAGAGAGAAGAGAGAGAGAGAGAGAGAGAGAGCAGAGAGAAAGAGAGAGCAGAGAGAAAGACAGCAGAGAAAGAGAAGAGCATGACTCGACCTCCTCATAATATTTCTCGAGATTCGCCTCGCGCTGTCCCACGACCTTTGACCTCGGAGTTCAGCCCCCAAGAGCCACGCTGCTTCGCCTGGCATCCCCCTTGCGTAACCCCATGCCCCCCCCTCCCCCTCCCCCAAATGATAATCAAAGGGAACCAAATCACTTTATAACTCTTGATATTTTTATATTCTCAGGGTAAATAGACCGAGGAAAGGGTAAGGAGGGACGGGGGGGGAGGGGCGAGGAACAGCCTGTTAACATAGTGGCATTATTCTTCGTTTTCTCTTACAGATTATCGGTGTCTCCTTATTTTCAATGCATTCCTTTTACTCTTCACTCCCCCCCTTCTAACGTTAATCCCCCAAATATTTAAAAAATCCAATAACTTAACATTAACAAATCCAATATTTTTTTTTTCGCCACCTTGAAAGACCCAAAGAAAAAAAACAAAAAAAAATATTTATAAAAACATCAGAGGTGGAAAACAGAATATGAAATCAAAGGTAATTTTTAAAACTCATAACAGACTCCGGTCTTTGATGTACAAAGGCGCAGAGTCACGTCGTTGCGCAGTCATACACCTTGTTACGGAATACACCATTTTAAAAAAAAACGCTAAACTAAGAAAACATAATAATTCAAGAAAAAAAAAGTTGCACCGAAAAGATGTGTGCAGTTTTCTTCAATGTTTATAATACCGGCTGTTTGGAATATAATTGCGAGGAATTACTCTCTCTCTCTCTCTCTCTCTCTCTCTCTCTCTCTCTCTCCTCTCTCTCTCTCTCTCTCTCTCTCTCTCTCTTTCTCTCTCTCTCTCTCTCTCTCTCTCTCTCTCTCTCTCTCTCTCTTCTCTCTCTCTTTTGTTTCTCTGACTCTTCCTCCTCGTTTTCTCTCTCTCTTTTTCTTAAGCTCTTCCTTTTCCCTCTCACTTTTCCTCTTTCACTCCATTTCTCCTTCTTGCCCCATGCTACCTTCCTTTCCCACTCATTTTCCCTTTATTCATTTCCCCCTCCTTTGTATTATTCTCTCTTTGTCTATCTGTCTCTGTCTGCCTGTCTATCTGTCTGCCTGCCTGCCTGCCTGTCTATCTGTTTGTCTATCTGCCTGCTTGCTTGCCTGTCTGTTTCTTCCCCATTCTCTTTTCCTCTTTTTCTCTCCTCCTTTTCTTCCCATTCTCTTTTCCCCTTTTTCTCTCTCTCCCTCTCTTCCCCGAACATCACTCTCTTCCCTTATCTAAACCAAGCCTTCAAGAAAATTACCTCAACACCTCCCCTTCACGCCCAGAAAACACGCAAAGAACACACAAAAACAAACAAACAAGACGAACAGATAAAAGATAATCCTAAAACAACCAAGATAAAGAAAGAACAAAACACAATTAAAAAAACGAAACAATAAAAAAAACGATCACAACAAAAGATAAAAAGAAAAGAAAAAGACACGACGAAGGGGGCCAAAATGCGAGGATTGGGACGAGTGACGTGTACATTACAGCTGGTTCACATCCAACACCGGCCCTGACACCGGGAGGGGAGGGGGAGGGGGAGGGGGGAAGGGAGGGGGGAAGGGGAGGAAAGGGGGAAGGAAGGGGAAGGGGGGAGCGGAACGGGGAAGGGAAGGGAGGGGAAAGAAAAGGGAGAAGGGGGAAGGGGGTGAGGCTGGCGTAAGGGGAAGGAGATGGGGGAAGGGGTAAAGAGTGAGAGGCGGAGGGGAAGTTTAAAGGGAAGGGGAAGGGGAGGGGAGGAATGGAGGGATAGGGAGGCGAAGGAGAAGTCCAAAGAGAAGAGGAAGGGGGGAGGGGGAGAGGGGACGAGGGAGGGAAAGGAAGAAGGGGGGAGCATGTGGTGACAGCACGGAGAATGCTGGCTAAATATAAAATTCGTAATGAGAAAATGCGAGTAAACACGTGAATAAATATAAGTAAACATGGGGAAAGATGTGAGTAAACATGTGAGCAGATAAGAACAAAACACAAGTAAACATAAGTAGGTACAATTAAAAAATATATGAACAGATATAAACAGCTATACGCAGCTATGAGCAGTTAAAGAAATACAAGCAAATACATCAAGTGAATATATGAAAAAAAACATATAACGTGAAATACAGGCAGATAAATGATTACGTGTATAGAATCGTGCAATTAACGGCTCACCCAATAAACAACAAGTAAATCAAAATAGATAATTAGGTTTATCCGTATACGAATAAGCAATGCTGAAATCTACCACAGCCATTTTACAACTCACCGGAGAATTAATAATCACAACAGCAACAAAAGCAACAGCAGCAGCATTAACACTTATTTTCATATTAAAAACACAAC
>NW_020869765.1:137500-140000 GCF_003789085.1 Penaeus vannamei | reverse complement strand
ATCCGTATCCGCACGCCCAGGCATGCATAAGAGGGGGCGTGGGGGGGGGGGGGCGACCGGGCTGAATGAAAAGGCTCCCGTGAAAAATGAATGGGCGGGGCGTGACGTAGGACTTCCTACGAGTAGCTGCTTGAAAGGACGAAGGCGAAGGCGAGGAGGAAGAGGGAAGGAGGAAGAGGAAAGGAGGAGGAGCGAGGAGAAGAGGAGGGAAGGAGGAAGGAGGAGGTGAGGGGAGAGAGGAGAAGGAGGAGTGAGGTGGAGGAGGTGGAGGAGGAATGAGGAGGAGGGAGGAGTAGAAGAATAAGAAAAAGAAGAAGGAGAGGAGGGAGGAGGGAGGAGAGGGAGGGAGGGAAGGAGGAGAGAAGAGAGGAGAAAGGAGAGGGGGAGGAGAAGAAGAAGGAGGAGGAAGAGAAAAGAGGAATAGCAAGAGGAGAAATGGAGGATGAGGAAAAGAAAATGAGAAGAGGAGGGGGAGAAGAAGAAGAAGAAGAAGAAGAAAGGCGTACTACTAGAAGCACCACCTGTCTCAAGAGCCGAAGAAAGGAGTCGTTGAGAAAACACGATAAACAGAGTGAGTCAACGCAGATCACAGGTACGACTTAAAGCACCCAACAAGGCCCCTTCTCTGATCGGATAATTACTCAAAAATAAATAAATAAATGAATACAGAGAAAGAAAACGAAATCACACCCCCAGTGACGGCCGTGGTTATATACAAAAACACACCTGCATAGCCAAGCACACTGGACTTTCGCCTTTAAATTGAATGGCGAAATTCATCAATTTCTCGAAGTAACTAATAAACATTCGCCACTTTTTTATTTCATTTTACGTAATATCCGATAATGTCAAAAAGAACTAATCAAAAACCGGTTTGAAAACGGACGCGAATTCGAAATAAAAAAATCATTCAAAACAAACAAAATTCAACCACATCTCAAAACATCGGTCGTCAATGGGACAATAACACTCCTTTAGAAATGCAATAATAAAAAAAGAAAACTATACACGAAAAGAAGGGATAATAAAGATCTCTATCGAAGAAAAAAAAAGGAGGAGGGAGAAGAGACAGCAATCATTCAATAACTCTTATCGAATGAAGGAAATTGGACCTTTAAATAAGACTCGACTTTTTTTTCTCTCTCTTTTTTTTCTTTTTTTTTGGCGAGCGATGCAACCACGGAGAAGAGGATGGAGGACACGTGGAGTGTCTCGAAAACAGAGATGTGGCGTCAGCGTGAGGATGAGGGAAGCCAGGAGGATGCCGGCTGAGGGAAGCTAGGAGGATGCTGGCTGAGGACGAAGAGGAAGGGAGAGAGTGAGGAGAGAGGAGGGAGGAGTGACAGAGACTTTGTGCGATGCCTGGAGGAACTGAGTGCGTTGCAAGAACAGGCGCATTATACGCTTTGCTAGGATGGGAAGGAGGAGTAGGACTTGAGTGCGGTCCTACGTTAGAGATAGAGGAGTTGCCAGGCGAAACAGGAGGTTCTGTGCGGAATGCTAGGCGGCCTGAGAGGGGTTGGGTGGGACACAGAAGTTATGCACGTTAATAGGGACAAAAAAAAAAGACGAGAAAGGGACGTCTGGCGGAGGAGGAGGAGGAGGAGGAGAGGAGGAGGAGAGGAGGAGAGGAGGAGAAGGAAGGAGGAGGAGGAGGAGGAGGAGGAAGGAAGAGGAGGAGGAGGAGGAGGAGGAGGAGGAGCGAGGAGGAGGAGAGAGGAAGGAGGAGAGGAGAAGAAGAAGAAGAGAAGAAGAAGGGAGGAGGAGAAGGAGGAGAAGGAGGAAGGAGCAGGAGGAGCAGGAGAAGAAGAAGGAGGAGAAGGTGGGAAACTAGCCACTAAAACATTCTCCGGAATACAGGGGAAGAAATAAACTCTAAAAGGAAACGAAATAAAACGAAGAAACGTAAACAAAACCCCAAATAACAGCATAAAAAACAGACACCCATTTTGCGCACAGACGCCACAAAGGGAGAGGACACGCGGACACAAAAAATGGGCGTAGACACGAACAGCAAAAATCATGAGCATCTCCCTCGAGAAGGTTTGTCGTGGGCGTGAAGAGGAGACCCGACCCAGAGAGGTTTGTGGGCGCCCTTTAGTATGCAGTGTTGCAGACGGCGTCTCGTATCGTGGGCGTGAACGATGCCATCCATGTATGTGCGTGTGCTATAAAAAGAAGGAAAAAAATCGGCGGCGTGGGCGGAAGTCATTATCGATCCCTGGCGCTGACGGGTTGATTCCTTGCCGGCGAGGAGGTTGCGCTGAGGAGCTGCTTGTCTGTCTGGTGTCTGTCTGTCTGTTGTCTGTCTGTTGTCTGTCTGTCTGTCTGTGTCTGTCTGTACTGTCTGTCTGTCTGTCTGTCTGTCTGTCTGTGTGTCTGGTCTGTCTGTCTGTCTGTCTGTCTGTCTGTCTCTATCTCTGTCTTGCCTGTCTGTCTGTCTGTCCTTTTTCTCTTCCCCTTTTCTTCCTCTTTTCGTTTCCTGTGTCTCTTTCCCTTT
>NW_020869765.1:117500-132500 GCF_003789085.1 Penaeus vannamei | reverse complement strand
CCACTTGTCTGAGAGGGGAGAAAAGGCCTAGGGAAAGCGCCGGGTTCCTGACCCCCACAAAATAAACACGTCAACGCACAAAGGGTAAAAAGCGGACCCCCCGCCGAGGCCTAAACTCACCCTTGCACCTCACTGTCACCTCACTCGTCCTCTCACTCTCACTCTCGCCCTTAGCCGCACCTCACAACCCTTCTGGAGGTGTTGGTCTCAGCCGCCGGCCGACGCTGACAGGTAGACGGGCGGGCGGGCGGGAGGGGAGGGGAGAGGAGGGGAGGGAGGGGCGGGGATTATAATTATACCAACTGTTCGATAATTGGGGACGTGATTGTGAACTTTGGCAAAGTCTGAGGTCAAATGCTGATTTTTTTCACGTGTGTTCTCCCGTTTTCTTTCTATCACACACCACATTTACACGCATGCTCACTATCACAAATACAGACAGGTACACATGCATGCATGCATCACGCACACACGTACGCAACACACACACACACACACGCACACGCACACACGCACACACACACACACACACACACACACACACACCACACACACACACACACACACACACACACACACACACACACACCACACACACACACACACACAAATTTTACATTCACACTTCCACATCCACTTTCCACTTTAAACTTCCACTTACCCGCACAGCCACATTTAAACCCACAAACGCGCGTCCCCCCCCCCCCTCGACCACCCTGATTCACCTGGGCAACGCGCGCCGCCAGGACTGAGTCACCCTTATGTACCCAGGCAAGCAAGGGCGCGGCAGGGTGAAGTGCGATCTTCCGGCCAGACAAAGGACAGCCTTTCTCACCCTGGCGCCCCCCCCCCCTCCTTCCCTAATCCCTTTATTCCTCCTTGAGTTTTTTTCCTCCTCACACTTTTTTTAAATCCTTTTTTTTATCTATTTTTTTGCCGATCCTTAATTAAAATCGATTTCATGGCAGGTAATTATATAACCGTAGCGAGAATGACGACGATAATAACAATAATATAAAAAAACTAATGTTAATTGTGATGTTATCTACAACGAAAACTGCCATCGCCGCTACCAATAGTACAGTCATTGTGATTCTCATTATCATATCACTATCATTAGTGTTAATCTGCATATGAATTGGGCCTACTATTATATTTTCCATATACCCTCACCACCACCCGCCACCTCGAACAGTCACAACCGCCCTCCCCCCAAAAAATAAAAATAAACAAATAAACAAATTAATTAATTGATAATTTAATAAAAAAAATAATATTATATATATATATATATATATATATATATAATATATATATATATATTATATATAACAAAAACTTTCGAAATACACGTATCACACCACACCCACAGTGACGAACACGAGGACCCCCCCCCCCGCCCCCACCATCGCCCCATCACCCCGAGGAACTTCAACCCGCCCCCTGCAACGACCGAGAGCAAAACGCAACACCAGCAACCGATACCATTTCGCAACGGGTATGACCGACGAGGGACTGGGAGCGAATACGGAGGCGGCTTGTGGGTACCAAGGGAGAGGGTGTAGAGGTTTCTTGTAGGGTACCAAGGGAGAGGGGTGGTGTAGATGTTTCTTGTGGGGTAACATGGGGTTGTGAATGTGGATTTGGATGTTTCTTACAGTAACAGGGATGTAAATATGGATGTTTCTGTGGAGGTACCAAGGGACGTGGATGTGGATGTTTCTTGTGGGTATCAAGGGATAGTTTTGTGGATGTTTCTTGTGGGCAACACGAGATGGATGTGGATTTGGATGTTTCTTATAGGTAACCAGGGATGTAAATATGGATGTGTCCTGTGGATAACAAGGAATGTGGATGTTTCTTATGGATAACAAGAGATAGGTGTAGATATATCTGTGGATGTTTCTTAAGGGTAACAAAGACTGGACGTGGGTTTGTTGTGGATGTGAGTGTGCGTGCGCGCATGTGCGTATGAGTGACTGTAAAAGTTGCCCTCGATGTTTATGGCGAGTCCCATGACGTGGTCAATATGGGGACTGGATTACTTTATGGGCGGCGCAGGAGGAGGACGAGGAGGAGGTGGAAGGAGGGAGGTTAAGAAAAAAGGAGAAAACAAGAAGCATCTGATGAAGAAGGAGAGAGAGAAGTAGGAGGATAAGGTGAACCAGCAGGAGGAGGAGGAGGAAGAGGAGGAAGCAGTAGACGTAGAAGAAGAAGAAAAAAGAAGAGAAAGAGGAGTTAGGAGAGGAGAAAAAAGGAATATAAAGTCGACGACGACGACGAAGAGATGGAGAAACAAGAAAATGAAGAAAAGGCGAAACACAAAAAGCGGGGAAAGAAAAAAGAAAGGGAGAATGGCAAACAGAAACAGAGGGGGAATATCTGCCTTCTGGCATGTCCCTTCCTGGGGATTAAAGGCAGTTGTCACCTGAACTTTCTTTTGTGTTATTATTGTTTGGGTTTCTTTTGTCTCTCTGCGTGTCGCTTTCCATTTCTGTTTGTCACTCTCTCTCTGTCCGTTTCTAATTCCCTCTCTCCCTCTCCCTTCTCCTCTCCCCTCTCCCTCTCCCTCCTCCATTTCCCTCTCCCTCCACCTCTCCTTCTCCCTCTCCTTACTTTCTCCCTAATCCTCACCCCTCTCCTCTTGCTTTCTCCTAACCCACACCCTCTCCCCTCTCCCTCTTCCTCTCCCTTGCTTTCTCCCTAACCCTCACCCTCAGCCTCTCCCTCTACCTTGCTTTCTCCCTAACCCTCTCCCTCTCCATCGTTTTCTCCCTCCCCCTCGCAACCTTTTACCTTCATCCTCTCCCATATCCTCACCCTCACCCATACCCTCACCTTCACCCTCATCCTTTTCGTCTCCCATCTCCTACTCCAATTCCCACTCCCACTCCCGCTGCCTCACACACCCCTCCTTCCACTCCTGTCCATCTCATCCCCCCTTATGTAGACCCACCCACTCCCATTCCCACTCCCACTCCCACTCCCATTCCCACCACCCCATTCCCACTCCCACTCCCACTCCCACTCCCATTCCCACTCCCACTCCCTCACCCTCTCTTCTCTCCATTTCTGTCCCTCTCAGCGCTACCATTCGCCATCCTCCTACCTTGGACACGACCGAGAGACCGCCACCAACAGAGAAAAAAAAAAACTACAACAAAAATAACACTTGAAAAACAACAACACAACAGGCAGAGTATCGAGGGTGTTGGGGGTAGGGGAAGGGGGTAGTCCCTATTGACGTAGCTCAATATACAACCACTACAACAACCACCGTCATGCGCTGACATCCCAAGACAGACAGACAAAGCGATGTTTATGACCCTACGCTTAGCTTTTATCTATTTCAAGGTTGCGTTGGAGTTCCATCTCCATACCTGTCTTTCTGTACGTGTTCTCTCTCTCTCTCTCTCTCTCTCTCTCTCTCTCTCTCTCTCTCTCTCTCTCTCTCTCTCTCTCTCCTCTCTCTCTCTCTCTCTCTCTCTCTCTCTCTCGTCTCTCTCTCTCTCTTTATATTTTCCCTTTCCTTTTCCTTCTCCCTCTCTCTCTCTCCCCTTTTCTTTCTTTCTCTCTCTCCCTCTTTCCTCCCTTTTTTGTTTTGTTTTGTTTTTTCTTTCTTTCTTTCTTTCTCCCCTCCCCTACTAACACTAAAACACCAAAAAATAATCGGAATAAAGATAAGAATTTAGATAAAAAAATATACTAATAATAAATCATCAAAAAAAAAGAAAAAAAAAGGATAAAAGATTATAAAATAATACGACCCCCGCCAAGGCACCTGTCCGCCCCGCCATTCGCACCTGCCCGACCTTACTTCCTAATCCTAACCACGGATCCCACAGACGTCCTCTTCATCCTTTCGAGTCTTCTCGCTCTTCCTCAATCCTCCTCCGCCTCTTCCACCATCTTCTATCCTCTTTCTATCTCCTATTCATCCTCCTAAAATGGCTTCTTCCCTATTTCAAATCCTCAATCCTCCTCCGCCTCTTCCACCATCTTCTGTACTCTTTCTATCTCCTATTCATCCTCCTAAAATGGCTTCTTCCTTCTTTCAACTCCTCTCGGTCCTTCTCACTCCTCCTCCGCCTCTTCCACAATCTTCTATCCTTTTTCTATTTCCTATTCATCCTCCTAAAATGGCTTCTTCCTTCTATCAACTCCTCTTGGTTCTCCTCAATCATCTTTCTTCTTATCTCCATTTTCCTCAACATCCATTCCATTTTTTTCTCAAATCCTCCCGGTCATCCTCATTCTTCCTTTCTGCTCTCCATCATCATATATTCTATTTCGTCTACTCTCTATCCATAACTGTCCTATCTTATTTTTGTCCTTTCTTCTTCTTGATTTCGCTTCAATTTACCTTTCCATCCATCTTCTCCTTTCTCAGACCCCTTCTCCTCTCCTCCTTCCCTCGGTTCAATCCTCTCCATCATTTCGCCTCTTTTCCTATCCTCTCCCCTCACGGTTACTACATCCTCCCTGCTTTTTCCCTTCCTCCCAACTTCCTTTCGTTCCCTTCCTCTCGCTCCTCCATCCCTCCCGGTTTCCATCCTCCCCTCCTCTTCCCAATCCTTCTCCATCTACCACTTTCTCAATCATTTTCTTCCTTCCATTCCCTTCCCTTTCCTCTTCCTTTCCCTTCCCCTTTCCTTTCCTTTCCCTTTCCTTTCCTTTCCTCCTCTCCTCTCATCTCCCCTCCCTTCTTCTCCTTGCCTCTCTTCATCATTTTCCTTTCCATCTTCCACTCCCTTTTTTTACCCCTTCACATGAAATCCCAGAAGTCACCAGAAACGAGCGAAGGGACGAGAGGGAAGGGGAAGTGAGAGGGGAGGGGAGGGGGAGGGGAAGGGGAGGGGGAGGGAAGGGCGAGGGCGAGAGTGAGGGGGAGGCGAGGAGAAGGGGAAAGGGCGATGGGGAGGGGGAGGGGGGGGAGGGGGAGAGGAGAGGAGAGGAGAGGAGAGGAGAGGAGAGGAGAGGAAAGGAGAGGAGAGGGAGGAGAGGAGAGAGAGGAGAGGAGAGGAGAGGAGAGGAGAGGAGAGGAGAGGGAGAGGAGGAGAGGAGAGGAGAGGAGAGGAGAGGAGAGGAGAGAGAGGTGAGATGAGATGAGATGAGATGAGATGAGATGAGATGGAGATGAGAGAGATGAGATGAGATGAGATGAGAGGAGAGAGAGAAGACAAGCGAAGAGAAGAAGAGAGAGAAAGAGAGAGAGAAAGGAGAAGAGAAGAAGAGAAAGAGAGAGACGAGAGGAGAATAGAAGAGAAGAGAAGAGAAGACAGGAGAAGAAGAGAGACGAGGGGAGAGGACCAGGGGACGACACGCACCCACGGTTCTCCCAAGAGGAAACCACAAAGTCACGGTTCAGGTAGACGTAGGATGAGCGAGGATGAATTAGGACGACGCGGGAGCAAGGTGTAGAACGCGCAAGAAGGAAGAATGACGTAAGACAAAAGAGAAAAGAGAGAAAAAAGAAAGAAAGAAAAAGAAAGAAAGAAAGAAGAGAAGAGAGAGAGAGAGAGAGAGAGAGAGAGAGAGAGAGAGAGAGAGAGAGAGAGAGAGAGAGAGAGAGAGAGAGAGAGAGAGAGAGAGAGAGAGAACGACAGACAGACACAGAGAGAGAGACAGAGACAGAGGCAGAGAGAGAGACAGAGAAAGAGAGACAGAGACAGACAGAGATAAAAAAAGAAAGAATAAATAAACGAAAGAAAGAAAAAAAAACACAATAATAAGGAAGTGTGACACAGCAGAATGGCATGCATGGGAAAATATTAAATAATGAAATGTAAGCGGAGCTGAGGACGACACACTGTAACAGAATAAGACAGTGAAGCTGGGAAAAATGACCAGAATAAAACTGATGGAATAAAACATACGAGACAAAAAAAAAATGAAAATGAAGTAAAATATTACGGCATCGAAGAAATCAAAACAAATCAGTACGAAGCTGAATTTAAAAAAAAATAAACCTAAAGAGATCGAAAGAAAGAAAGAAAAAGATAATGAAGGAAACAAAGAAAATAAAAAAAAAAAAACATTTGACCGCTCTTATGAAGAGTCGCGACCTACTACAACTGACGCCCCCCCCCCCTCCCCCTCCCTACGCAACGCAGCTACGGAACGGCGGTGAACACAAAATCCAGAGACCGGTAGAGTGCACTGGGACCGGTAAGTAGACAGATGGGTCAGGTACTCGACCCCTCCCTGCCCCTGTGCTTCACCCCCTCCCCCCCACCCCCCGCTTTCCTCCCAGGCTCCCCTACCCCTCATCACCTCCCCCGCCCTACTCCCATGCCCCCTACCCCTCACCCCCCGCCCACGTCCCCCTCGAGCGATCTGTTCCCCATATAAGCGGATTACGTACTGCTAACGGCTCCCTTTGCCCCTATGCCCCTCCCCTGCCCCTCCCTCTCTTTCTCCCCTACCCCCCCTCAACTTGCTATTCCCTCTCCCGCCCCTTTCCCCTCCCTCGCTTTCTCCCTCTGCCCCTTCCCCTCCCCTCTCCTCTCCCCCCACATCCGTTGATCCTGCTGATCCTTCCCACTCTGCCCATTTCCCCTCCCCTCCCCCTATTTCCCCAACTCGCTCCCCCTCCTTCCCCTCTCCCAAATCTCCACCCCTCCACTCCCTCCCCCTCCCCCATCCTTTCTCCTCCCCCTATACCCCGCACCTGCAAGCGCCTCCCCCCCCCCAGTCCCCTTCCCTCTCCCACATCTCCACCCCTTGCACTCCCTCCCCCTCCCCCTCCTCTTCCCCTCTCCCATATCTCACCCCCTGCACTCCCTCCACTCTCTCCCTCCCCCCCTTCCCTTCTCCCATACCTCCACCCCCTCCCACTCCCCCTCCACCCCATCCTATCCCCTCCCCCTCCCCCTCCCCGCCTCGCACCTGCACCCCCCCCCCCCCCTCCAATCCCGTTTTCGGCTCCCTGCGCGTCCAAAGAGATTTAAAGGGCTGAGCGGGGCGGCGGGGAGCGGCCCTCGATTTACTTCGCTCCAATCTGCTCGCGGAAAATTTCCCCCCCATATTTCTCGCGGGAAATGAGAATGTCCGATCGGATTCTCTTTTATTTCAGCTGCGGATTATTGGTGAATGCGCGAATGGGTAAGCGAATAAATAAATAAATAAGTACATAGATGTCTACACACGCGCGCACACACACAATGACAGACACAGACAAACACACACACACACACAACCACACACACATACACACACATATCCACACACATATCCACACACATATCCACACACATATCCACACACACTCACACACTCACCCCCTCACCCCCTCACCACCCACCCACCCACACCCACCCACACACATACATGACCACTCACCCATCCACCCCCCCACCCACCCACCCACACCCACCTACAACCCAGCAAGATCGCCCATCCACAAGTCGCACCTGCAAGACGCCAAGGAGCGAGTCAGCCCCCCCCCCCCCCCACCAAAGGCTTCCGGCCGGGCGAACGATACAGTTAAGGAGATTAGCCGATCCCGGGAGGCGCTCCTCAAAGGGTCTGCGGCGCCTCACTCCAGACGGGGGCGCTGAAGGGGGGGGGGGGCGGGGGCGAGGGGGCAGGGAGGGGTACTGATCAGTCTGCTCTGATTTAAGCGGTATTTTTTTTTTCTTTTCTTTTCTTTTTCGTTCTGTTGGCTTCTTCTCCTTCTTAGCCTTCTTCTTCTTCTCCTCCTCCACCTCCATTCTATCTTCCTACTTTGATCACCGTAAACGTTATTTTTAGCACCTTCATGACTATTGCTATTTATTGTCACTTCCTCTAACTTCTTCCCATTTGCAACCCTTTATTTTACTTCTACATCCACTTCCACTTATCTGTACCTCCCTCACCTTCTCTACCTCTCCACCTTCACCTCCACCTTCATCTTACCTCCCCCTCAAATTCACTTTACCCTCACCTCCACCTCCACCTTTACCTCCAACTTCCCCGTCACCTCTACCTCTTATCTCCATCTCCCTTTTCACCACTTACACCTCTAGCACCTTTACCTCCTCTTCCATCCCTACACTATCCCCACCACCTCCGCTTCTAGTACCTCCCCCCCCCCCCTCCTCACTCCCACGACAAAGAAAGAAGGGCAGGGAGAAAAGAGAAAGAGAAGCATAAAGAAAAACAGATAGAAACGGAGAAAGAGAAGAGGACACATACAGAAAGATAGATAGATAGATAGATAGAGATAGAGAGAGAGAGAGAGAGAGAGAGAGAGAGAGAGAGAGAGAGAGAGAGAGAGAGAGAGACAGAGACAGAGACAGAGACAGAGACAGAGACAGAGACAGAGACAGAGAGAGAGACAGAGACAGGAGACAGAAGAGAGAGAAAAAGAAGGGAGGAAAGACAGAGATGGAGACCCAATTTCCCGAACAAATGACAAGCGCGTGTCCCCCACCCACCCCTTTGTCCCAGCCGGCAGAGGCACAAAACACCGGATTCCCACACGAACAGATCGGTTCCTTATGCTTGCTCTGATGACCTTCGCCAACCCCCCCAAAAAAAAAAATCCTTAATTAAGTTTCCCTCCATTCATTATAAAAAAAAATCTTAATCAAGTTTTTCTCTTTTCCTAAAAAAAAAAAAACTCCTTTTCTTATTCTAATTTCTTCTTACAAGCCTTTTAACCCTTTTCTTTCCATCTTGACATCAATTTCCCGCGCGCTCACCATTTCCTACTAAATAAAATAAGGCAGAAAAAATAAAAATGCAGGCAAAGATAAAAAGAAAGAAAGAAAGATTGATAGAAAGAAAAAAGAAAGAAAATCGTACGACACAAAAAAAAAAGAAATTAAAACAAAAACAGATTAAACGAGTGAGCAAAGAATGAAAGAGTAAAACAGAGCAAAAAAGAGGGAGAAATTATGAAAACGGAAGAAAAAGACAAAGAAACATTAAGGAAAATACAGAACACAAGGAAGAAAAAAGAAGAAAAACAGTGGACAGAAAACAAGAAAAAGAAAACCTCTAAAACACGAACCAAAAACCAACACACACAATACGAGGCGAGACGAGAAGCTCCCTATACACCTATACAACTACCCACACCCCTAAAACAAAACAAAAAACAAACAAACAAACAAAAACACCACAGAAGGGGCTGCAACCGTTCACTTAAGCGCCGGCCCCGTTCACTCAAGCGGTCACACACCAGTTCCCTTCTTCAGCGACCACTCGACCACTCCACAATACGAAGCGACGCGAGAAGCTCCCGATACACCAGTATAACTATCCATACCCCCCCCCACACACACCCACACAACACACACACACACACACACACACAACACACACACACACACACACACACACACACACACACACACACACAAACAAACAACACACACACACACACACAAACACACACAACACAACGCACACGCACACGCACACACACACAACCACCACCACCACCACCAAAGGGGCTGCAACCGTTCACTCAAGCGGTCACACACCAGTTCCCTTCTTCAGCGACCACCCGGCCACTCCGCTCGACCACCGCGCGCCGCTCCGGTCCGCACGCGCGCCACTTGTGTGCACGCGGCGGCCACACGACGGACGGAGACGGCCACGTGGGTCCACTTTTCTTTTTTTATTATTCCTTTTCCTCTGCTACTTCTTTCTTTCTCTTTTTTTCTTTATCTTCTTTATCTTCTTCGTCTACTTCCTTCTTTATTTCTATCTTTTTTTGTCTACTTCTTTCTTTTTCTTTGGTTCTATATTTATTCAGCTATTTCTTTCTTTATTTTTTTCTTTTTACTTCTTTCTTTCTTCGTCTGCTTCTTTCTTTTTCTGCTACTTCTTTATTTACTTTTTCTTTCTTTCTTCTGATACTTCTTTCTTTATATTTTTTTCCTTTAGTTTATTCTGCTAATTCTTCCTTTCTTTTCTTCTTTACTTTATGACTGCTGTTTGTTCTATTTTTTCTTTACTTTTTTCTTTCGCACGGGGATGGAGCAGGTGGCTGTTTTTTTTCTCTCTTCTTCGTCTAACTTGCTTTATTTTATATTATGTCTAACTCTTTTTTCCTACCTTTTCATTTATAATCTTTCCGTAAACTCATACACACCCACATACCCATGTACCCAAACACACACACATGCACACACATACATATACATCACCCACACCCACATGCACACACATACATACTTATAACACACACACACACACACACACACACACACACACACACACACACACACCACACACACACCACACACACACACATATACACACACAAACATACGCACACACATGCACACATACATATAGACACACACACACACACACGACACACACAAAATCACTACAACCACACTAACCCCTACATCCACCTCCACACCCTCACACAACACACCCACCCACCTACCCCACCGCCCTCACGCCTACCCACCTATCCACCGCCCTCACGCCACCCACCCCACCGCCACCCACCCACCACCCACCGCCCTCACGCCCACCCGCTTCCCCTCCCAAGAACTCGAGCGAGAGAGAGAGAGAGAGAGCCCGGGGCGGTCCCTGCAGGTCGGCCTCCGCGCAGGGAAGGCGTGCGGGCCAGAGTACCTCGAGGGCGGGCGATTTCCTCCGCTTCCGGCACGGGGGTCGCGCGCCGCATTCTCGAGGGACTTGTCACGCGTTTCGGTCTCCGGCGGCCTCTCGCGCTGCCCTTCCCCGCGGGGCTTCGTCTTTGGTTATGGCGGTCTCGGTCTCGTTCACTTTCTCTTCTCTTCAATCCTGTGCCCTTCGCTCCTTCCCTCACACATGCACATACACACGCAAATATACATACATACATACATATATACATATATATATATATATATTATATTATATATATATATATATAATAATATATATATATATAATATAATAATATAAATTACATATAAATATATAATATATATAAATATATAAATATATATAAATACATATAAATATATAAATATATATAATAATATATAAATATATATAAATATATATAAATATATAATATTATAAATATATATAAATAAATAAATAAATAAATATATAATATATATAATAAATAAATAAATAAATAAATAAATATATATATATATATATATATATATATATATATATATATATATATATATATATATATATATATATATATATATCCATCAACACAAAGCACATTTAGAAAAAAATAAAATTTGAAAAAAAAACATGAGCATTTATCACAGACGAAGACGGGTGAGAAACCGGCGCAAGGGAGAGCAGGTGACAGGAAGCCGCCCATCCCGCCCTCCCGCCCATCCGCCCGTCCTCCGAGAAGCAGCAAATTAATCGCCCGATCCCGCCCGCCGCCGCGTCTTGTGGGCTTTCTTGGGGTTCATTAAGCCTACTTGGCGCCTCGAGAAGCCCGGTCGGGTTCGCTCGAATTCCGTAATAATTGTTCGCGTCTATAATTCACCAGGGAGAAAGGAAGGGGTATGGAAGGAGAAAGGAAGAGGGAGGGAGAGAGGCAGGGAGGAGAAAGGAAGAGGGAGGGAGAGAGGGAAGGGCGGGAGGGAGAGAGGAAAAACAAGGCGGATGAAGAGGAGAGGGAAAGAGAAAGAATGGTAAGAAAGAGAAGAGAAGGAGACGGACGTAGATTTTAAAAACTGCGCATAAAGGCAACGAAAGACAAAATAACAAATAAAAAAGAACAGAACAGGACCCAGCAAGACGGCCGCGACGCGCCCTTGCAGCGACGACGTCAACGCGCACAGCATGAAACGCGATCAGCTGCTAAGGAGATCCGCAGCCAAACCCCGTTACAGCGACAGTCCTCCTATAACCCTAACGCTCCTGTTATCCTACGCACATCCTACGACTCCTGCCCCCCTACCCTCCCTCCCTCCCCCGGACTCCTTCACCCTAACACGCCCTTCCTTTCCTTTCTCCCTCTCTCTCCCTTCCTTCCATCCTTCCTTCCCTCCCTCCCTCCCTCCCCTCCCTCTCCTCTCCCTCATCCCTCAGGTAAAGACAAGCTCTGACTCCGGGCGTGTAAATTGTCGTGTGATCCCTGCCTAACGATGGGCTACTGGGGAGTACTGGCGGATACCGGACTGAGGACCTGTGGGACTGCGGGAGTGGGGAAGGGGGGTTAGGAGGGAGGAGGGAGGAGGGAGAGGGAGGAGGGAGAGGGAGGAGGGGAGGGAGAGGGAGAGGAGGAGGAAGAGGAAGGGAGGGAGGAGAGAAGGAGGAGAAGGATGGACGCAAGAGAGAAGGAAGAGAAAAGAGAGGAAGGGAAGAGAGAAGAGGAAGGAGGAAAGAGGGAGGGAGAAGGGAAGAGGGAAGAGAGAGTAGGAAGGAGGGAAGAAAAAGAGAGAAAAGAGAAGAGGGAGGAGGAGGGAGGGAAGAGTAAAAAGGGAGGAAGACGAGCGTTACGTGCTGATTACTCGGGGGGGAAACGTACTCCCTGGTACAGAGGTCAGACTAACAGCTGAGAACTACCCAGGGCATCCAGTAAGACCCGGTGGCTTCGCGATGACGTCCCTTCCTCTCTCCTCGATCATGGGGCGGGGGTGGCGGGGGGGGGGGGGTTCCTTCGGCTAACTCTAACGTTCCTTAAAATCTGCGGCCCCGTTTCTTTCTTCCTTCAGCCTACCCTTCCTCCTTTCATTCTCGTCCTCGATGTTATTTATCGTCTATCGATCTCGTCCTTCTCCTCTTCTGGTTCTTCATCTTCCTCTTTTCTTCACCTTTTCACGTTCTTCTTTTTCTTCTTCTATTTTCTCGTTACTCTTCTCCTTTTCTCATTCTTTTCTTACTCTCGTTATCCGTCATTTTGGCAATATTGATTTATTTATTTATTTATTCATTTATTTTTTGTTATTGTTGTTGTTGTTGTTATTATTACCCCTCCTTCTTCTGTTTCTGTTTCATCTCCACCATCACCTTCCCCCGCTGCTGCACCTCTTCCTCTTCCCACAGTGCCCCGCCCCCCCTTCTCCTGCCAATAAGCATGACATCATCATCGTCGCCAAATACCATGAAGTGCTTGTTAACGCTATAATATTGTTCCTTCCCACACGTCCATTTCCTTCTGCCTCTTCCTTTCTCCGTCCCCTCCCCCTCCCCCACACTCTACGACCTTCCCCTCTCCCTCCCCTACCCACCTTCTCTACCCCCTCTTCAACTTTCCCTTTTCTCCTTCTCCTCTTTTTTTCTTCTTCCTCTTCTTTCTCCTCTTTCTTATCCTTATCCTCTTCCCTTTCTCCTCCCTCCTCCTCTTTCTTATCCTTACTCTCTTCTTTTCACTCCCTGTACCTTTCTCTCCAATACACTTCCTTTTTCCTCTCTATTTACCCTCCTCCTTTTTCCTCTCTATTTACCCTCCTCCTTTTTCCTCTCTATTTACCCTCCTCCTTTTTCCTCTCTATTTACCCTCCTCCTCCTCTCCTCTAACTCCCTCCTCTCTTCTTTCTTTCTTTCTTTCTTTCTTTCTTTCTTTCTTTCTTTCTTTCTTTCTTTCTTTCTTTCTTTCTTTCTTTCTTTCTTTCTTTCTTTCTTTCTTTCTTCCCTCCTTCCTTTCTTCCTTCCTCCCTTCCTTTTCTTTTCTATTCCTCCATTTCTTTCTCCGTCCTTCGCATTTCCCTTACCTGCAAGTTAAAGCAGTTAGCACCTTTTCGCTACGTCGCTGCTTCTTTTCCCTCCCTAATTACCGTTCTGTTCCTCATATTTCTTTTTTACTTTTTCTTCTTTCTGCGTTGTCTTTTTTTCGGTCCCTTTTTATCTTATTTCCTCTTATTCTCTCTTTCTATGTCTATGTATCTTTATTCACTCTGCCTTTCCCTTTTGCCAGCTGCTTGCCTCCCTTTTGTTTCTCGCCCTTCTTTGTCTCTCTCTAATTCATTCATTCTCTTTCTGATCGTTTTTCTTCTCTTTCTTCTTCTCATTTTTCTCTCTGTCTCTGTCTGTCTGTCTGTCTGTGTCTGTCTGTCTGTCTGTCTGTTGTCTGTCTGTCTGTCTGTCTGTCTGTCTGTCTGTCTGTCGGTCTCCCTCTCCTCTCTCTCTCCCCTCTCTCTCTTCAACATCAGCAAACTTTACGTCCTTAATCTCACGAGGAAGGAAAATCCGATACTAGCACCATGGGAAGTCTTCTGAAGCGGGGGGAGGGGAGGGGAGGGGAGGGGAGAGGAGTAAAGAGGAGAGGAAAATGATTTTCTGCTTTCGTTTGATGGGGCTGGGCTTGCGTGGGTTGGGTGGGTGGACTGCTTTTGGCTGACTGACTGCTGACTTGGCTGGATTGGTGGGGTTACCAGACTGACTGACTTGGCTGGATTGGTGGGGTTACCAGACTGACTGATTTGGCTGACGTTGACTGACTTGAGACTGAGTTGACTGACTGGCTGGATTGGTTTGACTGACTGCATTGTGTTGAGCTGATGGAGTTACCATACTGAGTTAGTTGGACTGATGGAGTTGCCAGACTGACTGAATTGGTTGGACCGGTCGGGTTGACTGATTGACTGATTTCTCAATATGTTTTTTGTATTACTATCATCTTTTCTACTCTGAGTTGCTTGGACTAGTTGGTGTTGACTGATTGACAGATTTCTCAATATGTTTTTTGTATTACTATCATCTTTTCTACCACCATGGTATTTAGCGCAACCGCATCAGTTACGACTCCATATCCTAACTATCTCCTCTATATCACTCCCTTCCTATCCCTATTCTCCCTTCCTCTTCCTTCCCTTCTTTCCCGTTTACCCTGAAACCTTTAACCCTTTGCCCTGCTACCCCCCCTCCTCACCCACTTCTTTACGCTCTCCCATTTCTTCCGTCTCTTTCTCTCTCTCTTCCTACCTTCCTTCCTTTCTTCTCCCCCCCCTCCCCATTCCTTCCCGTCCTTTCCAATCTACACTGTACCTTTTACCCCTTATCCTCCCCCACCCCACTCCCCCCCTCCTACCTACCCCCCACCCCACCCCAAGATGACCTGAGGCCGTGGGAACCGAGGTCAGACGG
>NW_020869765.1:102500-112500 GCF_003789085.1 Penaeus vannamei | reverse complement strand
AGAGAGAGGCAGAGGAAGGGTAGGGGTGAGGGCTAATGAGCGCTACAGCACACACTTTTTTCGGCGAGGACACGCTACTCATTTCACGGCGTCACGCCCCAAACAACGGTAGCGTGAAGGTGTCGTTCAGGTATCCCCTGAAGTGTAGTCACAGCCCCCCCCCCCACCCCCCCCCACTGACCCCCCATACCTTATCCTCCTAGCCCTCGCACTCCAATCCTCATCCTCAATCCTCGTCCTCCATCCTCCCCTCCCAATCCTCATCCTCCATCCCTCGCCCCCCAATCATCATCCCCATCCTCATCCTCCATCCCTCCCCCAATCCTCATCCTCATCCTCACACCCCTCATCCTCCATCCCTCACATCCAATCCTCATCCTCCATCCTCACCCAATCCTCGTCCTCCATCCTTCACCCAATCCTCTCCTCCATCCCTCACCCCCCAATCCTCCCTCATCCCTCACCCCCAATCCTCATCCTCCATCCCTCACCCCCAATCTCCCTCCATCCCTCACCCCAATCCTCATCCTCATCCCTCACCCCCAATCCTCATCCTCCATCCCTCACCCCCAATCCTCATCCTCCATCCTCACCCCTCCAATCCTCATCCTCCATCCCTCACCCCTCCAATCTCCCCTCCATCCCTCACCCCCATCCTCATCCTCCATCCCTCACCCCCAATCCTCATCCTCCATCCCTCACCCCCCAATCCTCATCCTCCATCCCTCACCCCTCCAATCCTCAATCCTCACATCCCTCACCCCTCCAATCCTCATCCTCCATCCCTCACCCCTCCAATCTCCCTCCATCCCTCACCCCCCAATCCTCATCCTCCATCCCTCACCCCTCCAATCCTCCTCCATCCCTCACCCCCAATCTCCCTCCATCCCTCACCCCTCCAATCCTCATCCTCCATCCCTCACCCCCCAACCTCCATCCCTCACCCTCCAATCTCCCCCATCCTCAATCCTCCTCCATCCCTCACCCCTCCATCCTCATCCTCCATCCCTTCCAATCCTCATCCTCCATCCCTCACCCCTCCAATCCTCATCCTCCATCCTCACCCTCCAATCCTCATCCTCCATCCCTCACCCCCCAATCCCCTCCAATCCTCGCCCTCCAGAGGTCTACGTCCCCGAGGTCTCCTCCGCGGGGTCCCTGGGCTCCCTGCGCTCCGGCCCGCTTCAATTCGTCGCCTCAGCCTGAATGCCCACTGCGGTTCGTGCATTCCGTTCTCGCTCCTCTTGTCTCTTCGTTTCTTCTTCTTTTTCTTTCTTTCTTTGCTTCTGCCTTTTCTTTCTTTCTTCGTTTCTTCTTTTTCTTTCTTTCTTTGCTTCTGTCTTTTCGTTCTTTCTTTGCTTCTGACTTTTCTTTCTATCTTTTCTTCTGACTTTTCTTTCTTCATTTCTTCTCTTCTGCCTCTGTCTGTCTGTCTGTCCTGTCTGTGTCTGTCTGTCTGTCTGTCTGTCTGTCTGTCTCTCTGTCTGTCTGTGTCTGTCTGTCTGTCTGTCTGTGGTCTGTCTGTCTGTGTCTGTCAGTCTGTTGTGTGTCTCTGCCTCTGTTCTGTCTCTATCTGTTTGTTGTCTGTCTGTCTGTCTGCCTCCCTCCCTCTTTTATACATCTTTGCCATTCACTCTCATTTTCCCATTTCTACGTTTTTCACTCTCTATTTCTATCGTTTTCCGTCTTCCTCCCTAATTTCCTACGTTCCACTTCTCCCTCTCTTTCTCTCCTCCGTTTCTGTTTCATCTCCCCTTCCTCCATTTCCGCTCTATCTTTCCCTCCTCCCCGTCTCCCTCTTTTCCTCAACGACAGGAAAGCCAAAACCGGCTCTCTGGCTCTGATTCTCTCCTTAAATAATGCTCCAGCGGGATTTTTTTTCTCTCGCTCTCCGCTTCGAACGTGTGGCCTTTCTCTGTTTTTTGTCTATTTTCCCCATTCCTTTAATTTCGCGTTCACTCTCACGTTCGTTCGTTCGTTCACTCAGTCACTCATTCACTCACTCCTCATTAATTCACTCATTCGCTCACTCACTCTCATTGTCTCACTCAGTCCCTATATCTGTATCTGTCTTTGTCTCCCTCCTCTTTTCCTCCTCCTCCTCCTCCCTTTCCCTTTCCTTCTGCTATTCCTTTTCCCTCTCCTTCTCTTCCTTATATTTCTCCCTCTCCCTCTCCCCCTCCCTTTCCCTTTCCTTCTTCTCTTCCTTATCTTTCTCCCTCTTCCTCTCCCTCTCCCCTCTTTCCATCTCCCCTCTCTCCCTCTCCCCACCTCCCTCTCCCTCTCCCACCCTCTCTCCTTCTCCCTCTCCCTCTCCCCACCCCTCCCTCTCCCCCTCCCTCTCCCCCACCCCACCCCCTCCCTCACGCCCACACTCCACCCTCACACGTCAATCCAAACACAGATATAAAGTCCAGAGCAGAGTCACCAGGCTGGCACAGGCTTTACATCGCAAGCTCTCCTGTGTAATGCAGATCCTAGGCATGAGTCACATAGCCTCGCCTAGTCCACGTTCCTTTCTTTCTTTCTTTCTTTCGTTCTCTTTTTCTTTCTTTCTTTCTTTCTTTCTTTCTTTCTTTCTTTCTTTCTTTTTTTCTTTCTCTTCTTCTTCCTCGTTCTCTTCTCTCTTATCGGTTTTCAATTGTATTCAAATTTTACATCATCCTATTTCTCTTTTATCTATTTTTTTCTTTCTTCTTTCTTCTCTCCCCCATTTTATCATATTTCTCTTTTCTACTCACTTTGCTTTATGTCTTTCTTCACTTCCTTCCCCTGTTCTCCTTCGCCATCCTTCTCTTCTTTTGTTCTACTCCCATTCCCTCTTTCACTCTACCTTCTCGACTCCTCTCTTTCGCCCCCATACCATCTCCCTTTTCAGCCTACTCTTTTCCCCTCTTTCACTCCTCCCTTTCCCGCTCCTCTTCCCTCTTTCGCCCCCGTCCCCTCTCCTATTCCGTCCTACTCCATTCCCCTCTTTCATTCCTCCCTCTCCTCTCCCGTCCTACTCCTTTCCCCTCTCTCTTTCATTCCTCCATCTCCCCTCCCCTCTCCTCTCCCGTCCTACTCCTTTCCCCTCTTTCATTCCTCCCTCTCCCCTCTTTTACCCCGCTCCCCTCCCCTCTTTCGCCCCCTTACCTAGTCAATACCTGCATGTCACAGCCAGCACGCCCCTCGGCACCCGCCCTCTGCAATCTGTCCTCTCCACGCCCCTCCCCACTTCTCGTATTTTCGAATTTTCTTTGTCTCGCTTCTAAGTGTGTGTGGCTGTGGCTGTGTGCGTTCTCTGTCTTGGCATTTTTTTAGAGGTTATGCCGGCCGTTTATCTTGTTTCTAACTTTTATGTCTCTTTTTTTTTATTGATGGCTTTTCCTCTCCCTCACCCGCCCACCTTCCTATCTTTCACTCATATGAGTCTCTCAATGTTCTCTCTCTTTCTCTCTCCTCTCTTGCTTAATCAACTATTCTACACTTTTACTTCTATTTTTACTCTCTCCTCTCCTATCTTCTCTCTAGATTTTCTTTTTTTTAGTCATTCTCCTCCTTTGCTTCTGCTATTCTACACTTTTACTGTGTCTCCTTTTCCTTTCCCCCTTTCTCCCTCTCCCTGTCGCCTTCTCCCTTCCCCTACCTTCCTCTCTCTCGCCCTTTCTCCCTCTCCCTCCCGCCCTTTCCCGTATCATTGTCACCATTTCTCCCTCTCCCTGTCGCCCTTTCTCCATCTCCCTGTCGCCCTTCCCCCCTCTTCCCTCCCCCTCCCAATCGACAGGTGCGGTCGGAACTGCCGGGTGACTCAGCAGACTTCCCCTCCCCCTGCGGACCACCCTTTTGTCGCCGCCGCTTACCCAACCGTTGATTTCCGTGCCCAGCCGTGACCAGGCATAGCCATCCACCCACCTGCGGACGGATGCACTGCTTGCCCGGGCCACTGGCTTCCTACCTGCGCCGCAATGCCGGGGCTCTGGGCATGGTTGCAGCAATGCCGGGGCTCTGGGCATGGTAGTGTAAGTGCCGGGGCTATGGGGTATTTTAAATATAATTGCCGGGCTCTGGAGATGGCAGTACAAGTGCCGGGGCTCTGGGTATGGTAGTACAAGTGCCGGGGCTCTGGGTATGGTAGTACAAGTGCCGGGGCTCTGGGCATGGTAGCGACAATGCCGGGGCTCTTGGCATGGCAGTATCAACACCTGGCTCTGGCCATGGTAGCGATCGAGGTGTGGGGAGGTTATGTTAGGTTAAGCTGAGTTCCGGTCAATTCTTGGGCGTCTTTTGCAATGGTTAATCTTCAGAGTAGTTTCATGATGTTTGTTTGCTATCGGTGTGTATAAAATGTCATGTGGTTTGCATGGAGCCCCTTGTCAACTTGGATACATGCAACATCCGTTTATGTTCAACACGAAAGGAGTGAGGGAGGTAGGAGAGAGAGAGAGACATAAGAAAGAGATAGAGAAGGGAGAGGTAAGGGGGAGGGAGGAGAGTGAGAGAGAGAGAGAGGAGGGAGAGAGGAGAGAGAGAGGAGGGGAGAGAGGGAGAGGGAGGAGAGAGGGAGAGGAAGAGAGAGGGAGAGGGAGAGGGAGAGGGAGAGAGAGAGACGAGAGAGGGGAAAGGGGAGGAACGGAGAGGAAAGGAGAGGAGAGAGGGATAGAGAGATGAAAGAGGCCAGGAGAGGAGAGAGGATAGGAAAGGAGAGAGGCCAGGAGAGGAGAGAGGATAGGAAAGGAGAGAGGCCAGGAGAGGAGAGAGGATAGGAGATGAAAGAGACAGGGGAGAGAGAGAAGACAGTAGAGGAGAAGGAAGAGAGAACAGACCAGGAGAAGAGGTGGGGGAAGAGAGGAGAGAAGAGATAAAAGAGAAACGAGGAAAGAGGAGACAAGAGACAGGGATAGAAGAGGGAGAAAAGAAGCAAAAGAAGAAAAACAATACAACACCAGACCGCCCACGCCACGGTCACCACCCAGCAAACGACCTCGCACTGCCAGGCGCGCCCGAAGCACCCCCCTCCCCCCACCCAACCCTCCCCCTCCCGTCCCTCCCCCACGGCGCCCATCCCAAGTCGTAATGCACCAGGTACGTTCACCGGCCCGCGAACCCCAACCCGGGCAACTTCCGGTGGAGGGGGTGGGGTGGGTGGGTGGGGGGAGACTGAACCGGATATAATCATCGATCCCTCGCAGGTGTAATTAGACACATGTGGCGGTCCTGTAGGGCATGACACAATCCCCCCTCCCACCCCCCTCACGCCCGCGCGAACGTTGCTTCCTGCGTGCGGTGGCGTGTGGCCGCGGCTTACATGGGGCGGCGGCGGCGTGTGGCTTCGACTTCGCCGCTGTTTCGGTCGGGTTTCGGGGCTTCGGGCTTCTCGGATCGGGGCAGAGAGGGAGGGGGGGGGGTCGGGGCAGAGAAAGGGAGGGGTGTCGTGGCAGGAAGAGAGAGAGAGAGGGGGGGGGATCGGGGCAAAGAGAGGGAGGGGGGGGGGGGAATCGGGGCAAATAGAGGGAGGGGGTCGAGACAGAGAGGGGGGGGGGATCGGGGCAGAGAGAGAGGGAGGGAGGAATCGGGGCAGATTCGGTTTCTAGAGGCGAGCTGGGGTGGGGTGGGGGTGTAGTTTCCGGAATTAGGTCTTCGGTTCTCCGTTGGTTTCTGTGGTCGGGTTTAGGAATCAGGTTTCTAGGACTGGGATCGGGAATTCGATTTCGAGGACTGGCAGGAATAGGATTCGGTTTCTCAAACTCAGGAGTCTATTATTACGGGGGGCGGGGGGGGGCAGTTTCTGGGACTCCATTCCCCTTCAGAGACCAAGACTGTCCTTTGACGTAACGACTGGTTGGAGAGGGTCGAATCCTCGATTTCCCAGGATTGAACATATAAATCTTGCATAAGTGACTAGACATGGGGAGGAGGGAGGGAGAAGGAGGGAGGAGGGAGGGATGAGGGACGGGCAGACACAAACAGGTGAAAGACCTAGACACGGAAATTTTGTTAACCTAGATATAGCGTGTTAAAAGTAAAACTGAATGTTAAAAATGAGACAATGTCTAGACTACACGAATGCGAATCTGGCCAAAGGGGAGCATGTCTAGACAGACACAAACAAGCGGGTCTGCCCCACGCCTCCCAGCTGTCGCTCGAGACGCCGACAGCGTAACCATGGCAACGCATGTCCCACTCTACGCCCGCTCCCACAGCTGCTTTGCACAGGTATTTTACACCTGCCTCGATTTATATAATGGCTCGGACTCTAAAAACAAAAGCGAAAAGCTCATAGGCGACGGCTGTAATTATATCTTTAATTCATTGTCATCACAAACGAATTGATATCTCCCTTATAACGAAGCAACATGGCGGCAAAACAAAGCGGGAAAAGATACTTCACCTCTTCCAACCTTCTACTCCCCCCTCCTCCTCGGCGCCGAGAAGCCCCGGGCAAAGGGAAGTGCTGGGGTCCGACGCAAGGTTTCCGGGAAGTCCTTCGCCCTGAATATCACTTTGGCGGCTCATTATCTCGTCCACTGCTAGGCGATATTTGAGTTCTGACCGCATTGTTAACGAATATATGCAAGCCTCCCCCCCCCTCTCTCTTTCGAGACCCGTTCTCGTTCGCTCGAAAATCAACATTCTCCATATTACATCATGCTACTTCAAACCTGACATTTAATCCATTCATAGCAACTTTGACGACAAACCCATTCTATTCTCACGGTCGAGAGACATATCAATAATTGCCGTGATCCAATTTTACGTGACGCGAACCATATTTCCCGCGCAAAATGGGCATCACCCACCCTAGCGGCAATACTACGAACTAAACGCGCCGGAGAAAAATAAACAAATAAATAAATTCCAAATCTCTTCAATACATCCCGCACAGACCACGACCTTTTTTTAGTACGATTTGTTGAACAATACACGCTGCTTTTAGATAACAATAGTATCCCACACAAGAACCTAACAATGTGCCTTCGGTCTGTGAAAAATGTCAGGTAACATCCGGCCAATAGTTGGATTGCACATAACGTGGGATTTTGGCCTCTATTGTGTTACGTAGAGAGATCGATTTATGTGGATATTTGAACGCAGTGCCTATACTGACTTTTGTATGGCAAGAGAGAATGTTGCAGTCTTTTATTAATGTTCTTTTGTTAGGCTTATGATCAAAATGTGCCAAAATACTCACTCACTCTCACTTTCTCTTACTCTTCCTCACTCTCAATCTCATTCTCACTCACAATGTCACTTTCACTCACACTTACTCATACTCACACTCATAGACACTCTTCTCACTCTCACATACACTCACACTCTCACTCACACATCCTCAACCTCACTCATACTCACACATTCATTCTCCCTCACCTCCCTGTCACACCCACACGCCACACGTCCTGGGTGCCTTACGCTCGCGGTATTTACAGCCCTCACCTGAAGGACCCAAATATCCCACATATCTATGGGCAGGGGGTCGGGCGGGGGGTTCAGAGGTAAAGTGAGGGGGGGTCCTCCCTCATCAGGTCACGGCCGCTACTTACCTAAAAAGAAAAAGAGAAAATAGGTCAATCGAATGCAAGCAAGGTCAAAAGTCCAAAATTATTACACTGTATGATGGGAAGACGTTAAAAAATGACCGCGAGAATCGTATTATGAAATTTACTGAGACCATGATGCGGACTTTCTTTGCAACCGCCAACGCTTTTGTGTGTGTGTGTGTGTGTGTGTGTGTGTGTGTGTGTGTGTGTGTGTGTGTGTGTGTGTGTGTGTGTGTGTGTGTGTGTGTGTGTGTGTGAGAAGCACTCCTGTCTCTTCTTTCCCCATTCCCTCCTTTCCATCTCACATACTCATTCACTTAACCCCTCCCCCCTTTCTCTCTTTCTCCTCAAATTCTCCCTCCTTATTCTACCTACCCCCCCTCCCCCTAACGCTCAACCTTATCCAACACACACGCACCAACCCCCTCTCCCCCCCTCCCCCTCCCCCTCCCGGCCCATGTGTTGGACATCGCCCCGACCGTTCCCTCCAGCTGACAGCAGGAGTGCCTACGAGTGACAGCCTGAATGCCGCCCTACTTAGGCTCCTGCCAGAGTGCCCGCACATACCGACGTGGCACAAGCAAGGCTACCCGCATGCCTCGTATGCCAGTTATGCCTTCGGTCTATGGAGTCGCTGTCATTCATATATAATATATTATTATATATATATATATATATATATATATATATATATATATATATATATATATATGTGTGTGTGTGTGTGTGTGTGTGTGTGTGTGTGTGTGTGTGTGTGTATATAATATACATATATACATACATATATTATATACAATATATATAATATATACATACATATATATATACATACATTACATACATACATATATGTACATACATATATTGTACATACATACATACATGCATACATACATACATACATGCATACATACATGCACACATATATATATATTATATATATATATATATATATAATAATATATATATATATATATATATATATATATATATACATATATATATATATATATATATATATATGTATATATTATATATATATTATATTATATATTATATATATATATATCCATACACATATATAAACAGACTTTTGTACACAGTACATGTACACAGTACAGACGTGTGCATATTTGCCTCAGTAAGACCGAGGGTCGTGTCCGGTCTGGGCGACCAATGGACCACACAATTCAACGACCTCTCGCGCGGTTTCCTTGGTCTGGACGACGCAGAACGACCACATACAGTAGTGAGAGGGGACAGAACGGATGGGAAACAAGGAAGGAGGGAAGCAGAAGAGTGAGAAAAGGAAAGGGAGAGAGAGAGAGAGGGGAACAATTCAACGACCTCTCGTGCTGCTTCCTTGGTCTGGACGACGCAGAACGACCACATGCAGCAGTGAGAGGGGACGGGAAGGAAGGAAGGAGGAAGGCAGATGGAGAGAGAGAAAGAAAGGGAGAGAGAGAGGGGAGGAAGGAAGGAAATCATACATAAATAGAAGCAGAAAGACAAGTTAAAAACAGGGCGATGGGAGAGGGAAGGGGAGGGGAACGGAAGACAGATAGAGAAAAAAAAAACAAGCTGAAGGGATTCATTATGAAAAATGCTTGCCTCATTAACAGAACGTTTTTAAATGCACGAAGAAAAATATGAGAAAAAAACACAATGGCAGCTCAATGAAAAACACTTTTGGGAGCAAGGGCAAACTATCACAATACGACAGAGTTGAAAAACAAGGACACAAGAAGAAACAAGGACAAAAAGGCATTACTACGTCCGTGAGGTCAAACGAGGTCACAGCACTACACACGGGCAAATAAGAGGACAATACAGAGCAAGGATAAACAAGGAAAAAATAACCACAACGTAAGGGCAAAGACAAACAAGGACAAAGCCCTAAGAGGCCAAAGTCAAACAAACTGCCAAGTACAACACACGGGCAAACAGGGGCTCAGCACGACAAAGACAAACAGTGACGAAAAGAGCACTGCACGGAGCACGGACAAACGAGGATAAAACACGCCACAAGGACAAACAAGGACACGGCACGCCGCACGGACAAACAAGGACAAACAAGGACAAGGATGCTGGGAGGTTTGACAGCGACCGCGGCGGCGCCAGGCGGGAGGACCTGACCGACGGGTTTTGGGAAGCAACATCGCAGTACAGCAGCATGCAACATGCACCCTCGGCTTCCATGCAGGCGTTTGTTTTGCATGATGTTCAAGGCCAGAAATGCTTGGCGGAAAAGGACTGGGAAACAAGATGTGTATAGGCAGAGAGAGAGAGAGAGAGATATGCATGTATGCAAATGTATATAAATATGTAAATATGTAAATCTTGTGTGTGTGTGTGTGTGTGTGTGTGTGTGTGTGTGTGTGTGTGTGTGTGTGTGTGTGTGTGTGTGTGTGTGTGTGTGTGTGTTGTGTGTGTGTGTGTGTGTGTTTTGTGTGTGTGCGCGCGCGCGTTTTGTGTGCGCG
>NW_020869765.1:82500-97500 GCF_003789085.1 Penaeus vannamei | reverse complement strand
CACTCACACACACACACACACACACACACACACACACACAACACACACACACACACACCACACACACACACACACACACACACCCTCGACCATTCTTCTCATCGTTGAAGAATGTAGCGCGTACGCAATCCCGACCCACAGTGACGTACACGGCCCGTTCGCGTACAGCCACGTGAAAACAATATCTCTTTTAGTCTTCTCAAATGACGGTCTCTCACTTACTTTCCCCGTTTCTTTTTATTTTTCCTTTTTCCTTTTTTCTTTTTTTTTGGGAGGGGGTTAAGGATGGGGGCTTACTGTTTTCTTGAATTTGTCTTTGTTTTACCTGTATATGAAATAGCGATTCTAGCATGTTGGCCGTGCCTCTTTTGTCGCAATCTATGGCGGAATTCTCTCTCCTCTCTCTCTCTCTCTCTCTCTCTCTCTCTCTTCTCTCTCTCTCTCTCTCTCTCTCTCTCTCTCTCTCTCTCTCTCTCTCTCTCTCTCTCTGTGTGTGTGTGTGTGTGTGTGTGTGTGTGTGTGTGTGTGTGTGTGTGTGTGTGTGTGTGTGTGTGTGTGTGTGAGTGAGTGAGTGAAATGATGAATGAAGTGATGAATGAATGAATGAATGAATGAATGAATGAATGAACGAATGAATGAATGAATGAATGAGTGAGTGTATGTATATATCTGTGTCGATGTGTGTGTATATGTCCCTACACGCGCGTAACATACCCAAGGCCATGCCCCATCTCTATCTCTCTCTCTCTCGCAAACCCCAAGCCAAGCGACGGCAAACCCCCTCCATTCCCCAGCGTGATCGCGAACCCTGATCACGAGCTCGAAGTGTGCCCCGTTCGGCGGAGCGGGATGAGCCCCCATCGAGTCAAGTCATCGAGTGCCTTTATGCCTGCGTGCCGTGACCCCGAGGTCTGATGTTGACCTCACGTGATCTCTCTTTCTTTTCTTCTTTTTTATTCAGGGTTTGCCGCAATCCATACCCACGGCTTTGCGTTATGCGGCAAAGTTTATAAAAAATTGTTAACAATGAGAAAGAAAAAAATATATCTCTGCTGAAGTGAATTCAGGGAAAAAAACTAACTGCAAGGGCAAGGATAATTTACATTGATACTAAGACCATAGCAAGAGAATAATGAAAAAAAAAGAAGTAGAGACAAAGAAGAAGAAGAAGAAGAAGAAATGACGAAAAGAAAAAGAAGTAGAACAACCAGCAGCAGAACGACATCAACAGCAAGAGCAAAAACAACAAAACAACCAACACAAACACAACAACAAACAAACAACAGCAACACCCCAAAACCCCTCCCTCCCCCCCAGCGCCTACAAAACTCCCCACCGCGCCCTCAACGACAGGCCCCCCAAGTCCAGCAGCCGCCCACCGCCCTTCCGAGACGTTTTCCCGCCCGGACGCGAGTGACGCAAGCCGAGGCAGGCGATCCCCGTGACACCCGCGCAATGGGGGAGAAAGTACCCGAAGCGGCGACAATGGGGAAGCAAGTGCCACTGCCAGTCGACAATGTTCCCCTGCCAGCCTGCTCGCTGTTGACAATGTGGGGGGGGGCGAGCTTGTTCCTTTTTGTTTTGCTTGTTTTTGCTTGTTTTATGTTGTTTTATATTTTGTTTTATGTTATTTTTCCCTGTCTCTACTCTTTTATTTTTCGGGTTCTGTCTCTTACCTGTTTTGTTTTGTCATGTCTTGTCTTGTCTCCATTCTCCCCCTTCCCTTTCCTTCCCTTCTTCCCCTCCCTACTTACCTCTCTCCCCTCTATCCTCCTCTTTCCTTTCCCCTCTTCCTCCCTCCTTCTCTCCCCCTTTCCCTTCCCCTCTCTCCTTTCGCTCTTGCTCCCTCCTTCTCTCCAACTTTCCCTTCCCTCTCTCTTTCCCTCTCCTCCCTCCTTCTCTCCTCCTTTCCCTTCCCCTCTCTCCTTTCCCCTCTCTCCTCCCTCCATCTCTCCCCCTCTCCTCACCTATCCCCTTTTCCTTTCATCACGCCTTCCTCCCTTCCCCCCCTTTCCCTTCCCATCTCTCCTCAACTCACTCCCATCAGAAGAAAACGTAAAAAACAAAACAAAAACAACAAAAAAATCGCTGTGCAAATAACAGGTATTTTGAGAGCTCTTGGCCAATGGCATCTACCGGTGTTTTCTCTTCTGCTAATTGTTTTCACGACTCGCTGAACTTCCCTGGCGAGTGTTTTGCTTCTTTTCCGCCGAGGGGAAAGTCGGCTACGTGAGAAAGTAACGAACTGTGGCGAATATAACAGATCCATGAATTAAAAAAAGCCAATAGTGCGTTAATTGAGAAACATAACTTCCTGTTTTGGATGGAGACAAAATATATATATATATCCGGTATTGTAATTCAACCCACAGTTCGATATAAAAAGTGAGGGATTTGTTTACACGGAATACATTGCAGTCTCCCGCTTGCCGACGCGCTTCATATTCACGAGAAAGGAAAGTATAGACGAACAACAATAAATTTTGACAAAAGAGAAATCAAATATTAGTTCAATTACATTAAAACCAAACATGGAACAAATTGTAAAAAAAAAAAAAAATCAAATATCAATCACACATTAAAATCTAAAATTGAACAAATCAAATTAAACAAATACCAATTACATTACATCAAATTCAAATATTAATCAAATTGAATAACAAAACAAACTACGAACTCTATCACTGTTTTCTTTACAAACGACTCATTACCAATTTCATCTTACTGTTTGAAGTTATCTCCCCCCCCCTTTTACTCTTTATCCTACGACTCCTTACTATGCACGTTTTACCTTAATATGATGTTATATTCCTCCCCTTACTCTTTATCCTACGACTCCTTATGCCCGTTTTTACCTTAATATTTGATGTTATCTTCCTCCCTTTACTCTTTATCGTACGACTCCTTACCGTTTACCCTTATATTTCCTCCCCCTTACTCTTTATCCTACGACTCCTTACTATGCCCTTTTTACCTTAATATTTGATGTTATATTTCCTTCCCCTTACTCTTTATCCTACGACTCCTTACTATGCCCGTTTTTACCTGTTATATTTCCTCCCCCTTACTCTTTACCCTGTGTCATCTCCCTCTGCAATCACTGGAATGTCGCTATTCGTCAGAGTCAAGAAGTATCCCGTCTTTCTTGCATCTCCCCGAGGGCACTGCGACTCAATCAGGGCAAGATGAAACCGGCGTCGTTCTTTTTTTTTCTCTCTCTCTGTTTTTACCTTTTCTTCGTTCTCTTTGTTTCATTCCGAAATTGTTTTCCGTCATTCTTTTTAGCATCGTCCTTTCTCCTCCTTCGCTGATATCTCGCGTGTCCCTCTTTTTTCGTCCTCGTTTCTCTAAACCCTTTATTCTCCTCCTCCTTTCCAATTATCTCGTTGTTTTCTCTTCTTCCTTTCCCTCTCCCACGTCTCTCATTTCTCCCCCTTACACTCTGTTCACCGCCTTCTGTCCTCACTATTTTCCCATTTCTTTCCCCCCTATCCCTCCTCCCTCCTCCCTCCCTCCCCTCCCTCCCTCCCTCCCTCCCTCTCCCTCTCTCTCTCTCTCTCTCTCTCCTCTCTCTCTCTCTCTCTCTCTCATATCCCTCGTCTCTCCCTCATTTCCCTTCATCCCCTCTTCCCCATCTTCCTCTTACCCTCCCATTCCCCCTTCACTCCTTTCCTTCCTCTTCAACATCACCTCATCTCCTCCCCTTCTCTTCCATCCCTCATTCCTTCCTTCTTCCTTCCTTCCTTCCCTTCCTTCCTTCCTTCTTCCTTCCTTCCTTCCTTCTTCCTTCCTTCCTTCCTTCCTTCCCCTCCTTTTTCCTCCCCCATTTCCTTCTCTCCCATTCCTTCCCTCTCCCCCATTTCCTCCCTCTTTCCTCTTCCCCCTCCTCCCTCCTTCTCTCTCCCATTTCCCCCTCCCTCCTCTTCCCCTCTCCCTCCTCCCCTCCCTCCCTCCCTCCCCACCCTCCTTTCATCCAAGTTCTCAAGGTGCGTGAATTATTGCCACACACTTCAAGAGGCGTAATCCTAGATCGCATCTCAAGGTCTACTTGCGAGCGAGACGGAAAGCAAGAGTGCATTCGCCGCGACATACACACGGGCAAAATGCATTCTCTGCCGGCGTTCGCAATCACCAACCGAAATACGTGAAATGGCGATGACGATCAGGTAACGAAAAGAGAGAGAGAGAGGAGAGAGGGAGAGAGGGAGAGAGGAGAGAGAGGGAGAGGGAGAGGAGAGGAGAGGGAGAGGGAGAGGGAGAGGGAGAGGAGAGAGGAGAGAGAGAGGAGAGAGAGAGAGAGAGAGAGAGAGAGAGAGAGAGAGAGAGAGAGAGAGAGAGAGAGAGAGAGAGAGAGAGAGAGAGAGAGAGAGAGAGAGAGAGAGACAGACAAACGTCTTTAGTTTTAAAAATCATAAACGCATCAATTATCATAATACGGAGTACCGAGAACCTCTGCACACTCAAGGGTAAAAGAAGGTCGGATTCGAACAAGAAAACGCATCCACAAACAACTAAAAACCGGAAGCAACCCATCTGTTGAAGGTCGGGCGTTATTGCAAGCTAAAAAAATATAGTAATAAATAGAACGGGATAATAAAAAAACAACAACAATACGGAGGAAGTAATAGATGATGTAAGCCGCAAAACAACCATGAGCATTGTCGCTCACGCTCTCTCGGGCTCTGTCTCTGCCCCTTTCTCTCTCTTTCTCTCTCTCTTTGTCTTTCGGTTTCTGTCCCTTTCTCTTTCTCTCTCTCTTTGTCTCTTGGTCTCTGCACCTTTCTCTTTCTCTCTTTGTCTCACCGTCCGTCCGTTTCTTCTTTCGTTTTCTACTTTTTTCTCTCTATTTCTTACTTTCTTTTGGCCATTCTCTCTATCTCTCTCTCTCATACACTTTTCCTTTCTTCCGTCCTGCCCTTCTCTTTCCTTTCTTCCTCTCTTTCTCTTCTATTCACTTTTTTCATCCTTCTCCTTCCCTTTACTCCCTCTCTTTCTTCCCCATCCCCCTATCCCACTTTTCCTTTCTTCCGTCCTGCCCTTCTCTTTCCTTTCTTCCTCTCTTTCTCTTCTATTCACTTTTTTCATCCTCTCCCTTCCCTTTACTCCCTCTCTTTCTTCCCCATCCCCCATCCCCCTTCTCCCTCTCTCCAACACCCCCCGCCCCTCCGAAAAGCGTGGGAACCAAGCTTACACAGCGAGGCGACTCCCCTTCAAGCGAGCCGTCAGAACACCAAGGTCGGCTCCTTTTTTTTGTTCGTTTCGCCTTTTATATTGCTCTAAGTACTTCGGCGTCACTTCGCATGGGCACACACACGCACGGAGTTATGTGTTATGTGTATGTGTACATGGAGAGACTAAGTGTAGACACAGATATGGATACACAGACAGACGCAGACGTAGACACAGACGAAGACGTACAAATGTGCACATAAGCACACAGGCAGATAGGTACAGATATGAATAAACACACCCAAGTACACGCAAAAACAGACATCAATACACATGCGGATAGAAAGTCATGTATACCATCACACAAATGTATATAAACACATTCAAATTTAGAATAGACAGGCAGACAGGTTGGTAAGCAGGCAGGCAGGCAGGCAGGCAGACAAAGACAGAGACAGAGACAGAGACAGATGCAGATACAGACAGAAACAGACACATGCACACGCACACGCACACGCACACGCACACACATACTCACACTCACACACACACACACAACACACACACACACACACACACACACACACACACACACACACACACACACACACACACACACCCCCCCCCCCCGCACACGCCCCGAAACCACCTGGAATCTCAGAAACGAGCTAAATTAAGCCTCCCGCAGCCACATTACACGACACAACACAAGGCCATACAACAAAAGCGGGCAAAACACCTTTATTCTCGCCTTTATCTCTTTGCCTTCGTAATTATCGCCTCTCCCGAGTCTCTTCTCTTATCTTTTATCTCGACAGAGGGGAAAGAGGAGAGGAAGGTAGAAGGAAGAGGACGGGGGAGGAGGATAAATGAGGAGAGGAGGGTGGAGAAGGAAGGAGGGGGAGTGAAGAAGAAGAAGAAGAAGAAGAAGAAGAAGAAGAGAAGAAGAGAAGAAGAAGAAGAAGAAGAAGAAGAAGAAGAAGAAAGAAGAAGAAGAAGAAGAAGAAAAAGAAGAAAGAAAAAAAAGAAAGACGAAGAAAAAGTAAGTGGAAAGAAGAAAAGAAAAAGAAGAAAAAAAGGTGGAAAGAAGAAAATGAAGAAATATAAAAAGAAGAAATAACGAAGGTGGAGAGAAGAAGAAGAAGAAGAAAAGGAGAAAAAAAGAAGAAAAAGAAGAGAAGGAAATTATGAAGTAGAAGAAACAAAACCAAAAAAAAAAAAAAAAAAAAAAAAAAAAAAACATTCTTTCTTTGCTTCAACCACTCCAGCGAAGCCAGCGTCCCCGCCCCAAAAGGATCACAGCATCAGGACGAGGGCGAGGAGGAAGCGAAGGATCTCGACCCCGCCATGAAGCCCAAAGGATCCCTCGTCGCCGGAAACTCCCTCGGCGAATTTCCTCCTCAACTCGCGGCGGGAAGAATCCTTGTTTTGTCCTCCTTTCCTCATTAGAGCTCCCGTGGCCCTCATGACACCCTCATGGCACTCTGGTAGGACACCTCCCACGCGGATCACAGGCAAGGGGACTCGTGCGTGGTAAACAACTGCATGACACCTTCTGCATGACACGGAGACAAAGACGACTCCTGCGTGATAAATAAATAAGTGTGACACCTGCATGACACAGAGAGAAGGCGACTTTTGCATGACACGCAAACAAGAGGACTTGGCATAACACGTAAAAAAGACAAGTACATGACACAAACATGACACATTCAGGATAACATAAAAACAAGGCAATTCCTGCTTGACACACAAATACGACATCTCGCGCATGATGCACAGATAAGACAATGCCTGCGCACATTCATGACACCTTTCGCATGACACACACAGTGTAAGTGTACCTATACCTGTATGACACAGAATGACCTGTATGACAAACAAGCATGACAAAGCCCCACGACACACAAACATGACACGTGCATGACACTCCGCAATACATCGGCACTGCCCGCTGTCCCACCTTCCACCACAACTCAAGGGAAAAATATGCGAACTCGTGACTCCTAATTCAGATGTCTTCGTTGCAGATGCAGGCGCCGCCGTCTCGCTGCCGCTCTTGCTATTTCCTCGCTGCTATTAGTTGCTATTATCGGCGATTTGGTGTCTCCGCTGTAGTTGGTGTTGTTGTCGTTCTTACTCTTGTTCTTGTTGTCGTTCCTGTTCTTGTTTTTGTTCTTACTCATGTTCTTGCTCTTGTTGTTCTTGTTCTTACTCTTATTGTTTTTGTTATTCTTGTTCTTGCTATTCCTGTTGCTCATGATCTTGTTGTTCCTGTTCTTGTTCTTGTTGTTTTTACTGCTGCTGCTGCTGCTGTTGGTGGTATGTTGTTGTTGTTGCTCCGTCGTTGTCATCGTCGCTATTACCGTCCACATTACTGCTGCCATCCCCATTATCCCACATTCCTTTATCTACTTCCTTCCCTCCCTTACAATCCCCGCCCCCTCCCACCCACCCGCCACCGCTGCCCATTCTCCGGCCGCCCTTTCCTTCGCCCCAAACAACAAAACCCTCCCCATACAATCCCCCCCGCCCACCCCCACCCACCCGCCCACCGCTGCCCCTCTCCCGCCGCCCTTTCCTTCGCCCCAACCAAACAACCCCCCTTGCGAAGCCTGCACTATCGACATCCTACCACCGGCCCCCAAACAGCTACAAGAAAATCGTCCCATCCATTATGCAAATTCGCAAGACTTAATAACAGCGCAGCAAACGACTGTCTCGCGAATAAATCCAACAGCAAAATGACCGGACAGTATCGACCCGAAGATGCTCCTCCATCTTCAAGACACATGACTGCCGGAAGAGCGAAAGTGTCTATAACTGAAGCCTGGGGGGTGGGTGGGTGGTGGGGGGGGGGGCTTAGAGTGTGAGTGAAAAGGAGAGGTAAGTGTATGAGTGTGAGTGAAAATGTAAGTGTGAGTGTGAGTGGAAGTGTAAGTAAGAGCATAAGTGTAACGGATGAATGTGAAAAAAAGGATGACAATAGTGGCAGATTTTTGTGTTTTTGTGTTATTGTGTTTTGCGTGTGTGTGTGTGTGTGTGTGTGTGTGTGGTGTGTGTGTGTGTGTGTGTGTGTGTGTGTGTGTGTGTGTGTGTGTGTGTGTGTGTGTGTGTGTGTGTGTGTGTGTGTGTACGTGTGTGTGTGTACGTGTGTGTGTACGTGTGTGTGTACGTGTGTGTGTGTGTGTGTGTGTGTGTACGTGTGTGTGTGTGTGTGTGTGTGTGTGTGTGTGTGTGTGTGTGTGTGTGTGTGTGTGTGTGTGTGTGTGTGTGTGTGTGTGTGTGTGTGTGTGTGTGCGCGCGCGCGTTGCGTGAGCGTGTGCGTGTGCGTGTGAGCGTGAGCCTGAGTGAGTGCAATTGAGTGTGAGTGCACGAGTCAATTGCCAGTGTGTCCGCGTGTGACTTAAAATGCAAGTGTAACATTTTCTACAAGCGTAATTGTGAGTGCGTGTCAAAGGCGACTTACACTTTTATCAAACCAACTATATATAAACTGGCTTTCTGTGTGTGTGGTGTGTGTGTTGTGTGTGTGTGTGTGTGTGTGTGTGTGGTCGCGCGCGCGCCGCGTGGTGCGTTGAGCGTGTGCGTGTGCGTGTGAGCGTGAGCCTGAGTGAGTGCAATTGAGTGTGAGTGCACGACTACAATTGCCAGTGTGTCCGCGTGTGACTTAAAATGCAAGTGTAACATTTTCTACAAGCGTAATTGTGAGTGCGTGTCAAAGGCGACTTACACTTTTATCAAACCAACTATAATATAACTGGCTTTCTGTACCCACTACGCGTAGAGAGCAACATCTTTTGGTAGTATGCAGTGCTTAGCAGATTACACACTACACTAAACACACACACATGCACACGCACACAACACACGCACACGCACACGACACACACATTATCCCAGTGCCATCTAGCAAATGCCAGAGACAGAAGATATATTCCAGATGCACATCTAGAGTGAGAGAGTAGAGAGAGTGAGAGAAGAGAGAGAGAGAAGAGAGAGAGAGAGAGAGATGAGGAAGAGGAGAGAGACGAGGAGAGCGAGCGAGAGACGAGAGAGAAGAACCTTTATTGCAATTCTCCCAAGACGAGCGGCTGCAACAACGCTTTCCGGTCCGATTCCGCTTCGACGTCGACAGGCTTATCGTCGAGCAGCAATGTGTGTTTATGTGTGGTGTGTGTTTTGTTTGTGTTTGTGTTGTGTTGTGTTTGTGTTTGTATGATGTGTTTGTTGTGTGTGTGTGTGTGTTGTGAATTGTGTGTTGTTGTGGTGTTTGTTGTTGTGGTGTTGTGTAGTGTCAAATCTGTGTGTGTGTAGTGTGATGCTGTTGTTGTGAGCTGACAGTGAGTGAGTTAGTGATGTTGGTAGTGATTCTGAGGTGATTCTGTGTGAGTGACGGTGATGTGATGTGAGTGATTGTGATGTTGATGTGGTGTTTTTATGTGGAGTTGGAGTTGTGGCGTAGTATTGGCTCATAGTAGCGTGAATAGTCTCTTCAATATAGATCGCACTTATTATGCAAGTTTCGTGCCCAGTATCGAAAACAAAGCGTTTCAGCTTTTGATGGTCATTTGCGGAAGTGCTCATATATTCGATATTTTTGAGATAGGAGACTGGGAGAGGTCGTAGAATGGGTTGAAAGGAGGTAAAGAATAGAGTAATATAAAGAAAAAAGGGAGAGTAGATGTATATGAGGAGATGCAAGAAAGAGAGAAGAGGGAGGGATGGAGAGGAGGGAGGGAGGGGGAAGAGAGAAGGAGTGGCATGGGGAAAGATGGCAGGTATGGGAGCAGGTGTGCGTGTACGTGTGCTGTGTAGTAGGACAGGATTAGAATTAGGAATCCTTGAGTTAACAAGAGTGTAAGTGTGTATGAGAGGAGGGAGAAGAGTGGAGATTGAGAGTAGAGAGAGAGAGATGAGAGAGAGAGAGATTGAGAGGAGATGAGAGTGTAGATAGGATTGAGATTGTAGAGATAGACGTAGAGATGGAGAGTGATTAGATGAGATATGAGAAGAGATAGAGAGATGAGGAACAGAGCTCATGACAGAGACAAGTAGTAGACGACACGAGATTATTGAATGTGACATGTGTGAGCACGAGATACATAGAGTAAAAGGTATGGTCTATCTTAACTCAACAAATTAATACTTGTGTGAAGATTGATATAAGTCTGGATTAATTACTCCCTTTTCAGTGATTCTCTGTCTTATTTTAGTGATCAAGTTTGTAATAGATTCATTTTTGTATTGATGGCTTGATCATCATCTGTCCCCCTATTCCCTTCTTATTCCGGTCTGTCTGTCTGCCCCCCCTGCATGGTATCCCCTTGCTGTCTTCTTTCCCCTAGTTTCCCCCCTAGCTCGCTCTACTATATATTCTGAACTCCACGCTCCCTTCCCTGCTCTTCTCCCCAAATTGCCACTTTCAAAACGCCAGCGCCCTCACAGAAGCATCCCTCGCATTTATTCAGAGATAAAATAGGCAGTTCGCATTGTACGTTCCGTAGGTAATAGGAAAAGCATAGTTGCCAACCCAAATCTGCTGATATGTACCACGTTAGAAATTAAATAATAAATAAAATAATAAAAATGTAAATATTATAATTCTACGAACCTTCTCTTTCTTCTCCACTTTGTTCTTGTCCTCGTTGGTTTTTGTATCATCTCTCCTTCTCGATCTGGGTCTTTTCTTCCCTTTCTTAATTTACTTGTTTGTTTCTCCGTTTTATTCAATTTACCATTCTGTTTTTCGTTTTATTTTTCCACTTTATCGCGTCTTCTCTCCTGCTCTCCTCCCCACTCATAATCTCGATCCTCCTCACCTCCCTCCTCCTCCTTCACTCTTCACACGCCCCCTCCCACCTTCGTTATACCCGCCCTCTCTCTTCACTACCCGCCCTCCTCCTCCTCTCTCAGCTGTATTGTTAATATATAGGACGTCCACCCTTTCTAGTACGGCGTATAGTTTGTCGGATTCTCAAATGGTGCGCATTTTATGACACGCCGATCGGAATTACTGTTTACTTGGTATAGACCGAGATTGACCAGGAGGACTCGGACTTGGAGGGGGTAGGAGAAGTGGAGCGGGGGAGAGAGCGAGAACAGAGCGAGGGAGGCGCAGGGAGGAGAAACTGAGGACGGGGGGTAGGAGCAGAGGAGCAGAGGAGTGAGGAGGAGGAGGAGAGCAGGAGCGAGGAAGCCAGGAGGTGAGGAAGAAGGAAGGAAGGAAGATGAGGAGGTTGGCAGCGAGGAGGAAGAATGAAGGAAGGAAGATGAGGAGGTTGGTAGGAGTGAGGACGAAGGAAGGAAGGAAGATTGAGGAGGTCGGGTAGGGGGAGGAAAGGAAGAGGAGGAGGAAGCAAGGACGAGCGAAAAAAACAGGGACTAGGAGAAGGAGAGGAGAGCGAAGAAGGGATCAAACTTGGTTATATGATACTGTCAGACGACCTATAAGGCGACTGGGTAGGACTTAGCGGTGAGAGGGTGGACTGTAAGAAGGGATGGGGAGAAAGACTTGAGAGTGACTGCTAAATGCGGTGATGAGGAGGGAGACTAAAAGAGAATTTGTAGAAGAGGTAAGAAGGGAGAATGTAGAGGGGAAGTGGGAGTGAAAAGGGGGGAAGAAGGAAGGAAGACAAGAAGGAGAAATGATGACTCAAAAAAGGAGGAAGGTGACAAAAAGGAGGAAGATGACAAGAAGGAAGAAGGGAAGAAGAAGAAAGAAAACAAGAAGGAAGAAGGCAAGAACGAGGAAGAAGACAAGAAGGAAGACAGAAGAAGACAAAAAGGAGCGTGAAGGAAGAAGGACAAGAAAGCTCTGCCTTGTTTGGACCCTCCTGAGCTGCGTGCTGGGCCCTAATAGGCCCTGACCCTCCTCTGACAATCCTACGGCAGGATGAGGGATCGAGTATCCTCCCCGGCGCCGCAGATAGGCCTGGCGGCAGCGGAGGCGTTGTGTGCGAGTGCGTGTGTGAGTGCGTGAGTGACAGCTGTTTTGATGGATCAGTTAAGGACGTGATGCCTAATGGCTTAATAAGTAGTGTTGGTGTTTGAGGTACCATTCAGGGTCGTGGGAGTTTCCGTTTTGTAACTCAACTCTTTCTCCTTCTTCTTATTCTCCTTTCTCATCTTCATTTTATTCTTTATCCTTCTCTTCTTATCTTCCACCTTCTCTCTTTCTATCTTATACATATTCACTATTCAGGGTCGTGGGAGTTCCGTTTTGTAACTTAACTCCTTCTTCTTATTCTCCTTTTTATCTAAAATCTATCATCTTATTTCCTTATCTTTCTCTTCTCCCTTCTTCTTCCCTTCTTTTCTTCCACCTTCTCTCTTTTTATCTTATACATATTCACTATTCAGGGTCGTGGGAGTTCCGTTTTGTAACTTAACTCCTTCTTCTTATTCTCCTTTCTCATCTTCACTTTATTCTTTATCCTTCTCTTCTTATCTTCCACCTTCTCTCTTTCTATCTTATACATATTCACTATTCGGAGTCGTGGGAGTTTCCGTTTTGTAACTCAACTCTTTTTCCTTCTTCTTATTCTCCTTTCTCATCTTCATCTTATTCGTTATCCTCTCTTATTCTCCTTTCTCATCTTCATCTTATTCTTTACCCTTCTCTTCTCCCTTCTTCTTCCCTTCTTATCTTCCACCTTCTCTCTTTCTACATATTCACTATTCAGAGTCGTGGGAGTTTCCGTTTTGTAACTTAACTCTCTTTCCTTCTCATTCTCATTCTCCTTTCTCATCTTCATCTTATTCTTTACCTTTTTCCCTTTCCTTCTCTTCATTCCCTTCTTATCTTCCTCCTTCTCTCTTTCCCTCTTATACATATTCACCCCTTCTTTCCCTTTAATCTCTTACTCTCTCTCCCTTTTCCTTCTCCTTCTTTTTCCCCTTTTCATTTTTGTCTTCTTGCCATTCTCTTTCTTTTTTCGCCTTCACTACCTTCCCCTTCTCTTCCTCATTCTCTTTGTTTTCCAATTTTTCTTACAATCATCTTCATCATCTGCTTCTCTTTTTTTTTCCCCTTCTATTCTTTCTCTTTCTCGACCCCTCGTTCTTTTTTTCTTTTCCCTCCTCCTTTTCCCCTTCTCATCTTCACCTGGCTTCTTTTTCCTTTCTCTTCTTCTTCTTCTCCTCCCCTCTCCTCTCCTCCTCCTTCCTCTCTCTTCTTAGTATTCTTCCCCTTTAATCTCACACTCTCTCTCCCTTCTCCTTCCTTCCCCCCTTTCTCCTCATCCTCGTAACATGTCCGGATCCTGTTTTATTTCTCCCTCGTGCCTCTTCCCGTTTTCTGTGCCACAATCACTATATCTGGCTTTAGAGTCTTACGGTTTTTCTAACTCTTTTTTTTTACTCCCAAATAAAAAAAAATATAAATCCAAGTAACTCGAAAACTGTTACATAGTTGCAAGCATTTTCACAACCACACACCGCTATAATGAGGTTGAAGGGGGAGGAGAGATGGAGGGAGGGAGGGGAGGGGAGGAGGGAGGGGGGAGGGAGGGAGGGAGGAGGAGGAGGGGAGGGAGGGAGGGAGGGGAGGGAGAGAGAGGAGAGAGAGAGAGAGAGAGAGAGAGAGAGAGAGAGAGAGAGAGAGAGAGAGAGAGAGAGAGAGAGAGGAGAGAGAGAGAGAGAGAGAGAGAGAGGAGGGGAGGGAGGAAGAGGAGAGGGAGAAGGCGAGGGAGGGAGGGAAAAAGAGAAAGAGAGAGAGAGAGTATAGGAGTGGGATAGGGGGAAGGGGGGGGAGTATATACAGGCGGACAGGAATATAAATAAATACGAGACAAAGCTTAAGACATAGACAATACCAGCGATAGAGAAAAAACACTAACATTTTAAAAAAATTGTTAAAAAATCAGCCAATGAAAAATGACTTGACAGCTAAAAAAAAGTGACGTCATCCTTTTTGCAACATCCCCGCAATCCAACGCAAAGCCCCGTCCAGGCTTTCCCTTCATGCAATCCCGCCGTGCGAACCCTTCAATGGCAACATATACCTTCCCGGACATTCCCAAACATGTCTCAACACGTGAAGAAATAATAATACAAAAAAGTATATACCAAGGAGAGAGAATTTTCCCGTAACTTCTTTTCTTCCCAGACGAGGTTCTTCGCGCCTGAGAACTTACCTGTAAAGAGAGAGAAAAAAAATAATTAATCATCAAAAGAAAACGTGAGAAAAAAAATTAAAAAATTAATAATCTAAAAAAAAATAATAATAAAAAATAACGAGGACGCAATTCATAAAAGAAAATGGATTAGAACATTATGGAAATTTAATGATAACGCGAAGATCTCGTATATCACAATAACGTTCTTTCGCTGCAACCTTAATGGCTTTGAAGTTGCTGCATAAAAGACGATTTCAGGCAAGGAAAATGATGATGGATAAGAAAGCTATTCACATTGAATCATATGAAAAGAATATCAAAAAATCTTTCCGCTGTTCTTCCGTTATCTCATTTCCTCCTTGTTCGTGTTCTTTCTCCATTTTGTGTTCTACGTTTTATGTATTCATTTGTTGCTTCGCTCTTTCTCTTTCTACGCTCTTTTTTCTTTCTCTTTTTTCTACCATTACTTGTTTCTACCTCTATACCTATTTCTACTTTTATGAGTTTCTTTGTTACCCTCTTTCGTTATTTTTTTGTCTACTTCCCTCCCCCAACCCCACTACCTTCCTCCCTACTCCCACTCCTTATCCTCTCTCACTCTCACTCCCATTCCCTCCCCCACTCTCACAACCACTCCCTATCCCTATCTCACTCTCACTCTCACTCCCCATCTCACATCCACTCGCCTCCCGCTCCCTCCCCCTCTTTTCTT
>NW_020869765.1:75000-77500 GCF_003789085.1 Penaeus vannamei | reverse complement strand
ACTTATAAATCACGCCTTGAATTTCGAGGGAAAAAATAAAAATAGGAAAAACAACAGTAAAAAAAAAATATTCAATGGTGTCAACGCCCTTCGCCCGCCCATGACCCTGAAACTTGTCATGCAAGGGCGGGGCTCCCCTCATACAGTGCCAGTGCCTTCCCCTTCAACCCTTTCCCCTTTATTCTCTCTCTCCCTTCTCCCTTTATCACCTAATCCTCTCTTTTCCCTTCAACCCCTCCCCCCTTATTCTACTCTCTCTCTCTCTCTTCTCTCTTCCCTCCCTTCATCACCCTATCCTCTCTTTCCCCTTCAACCTCCCCTCCCCTTACTTTCCCCTCCTCTCCTACCCTCTGTCCTCCCTCCCTGCTATGTAACAGCCTCTGTAATTAACCTCTGAATTAATCATCCCAGGTGGCACCGTACAATGGCCCTGCGTTAACCTGTGGCACTTTTAACTATGTTTCTCCACGGATAAGGACATCCATTTGTTAACTATCATTATTTCAAGGTTTGTCTCCATATCATATCTTTATTATCATAAGCATTATCATTGACATTATCATCAACATTATTCTTAGCATTACCTACAATGACATCATCACCATTATAATCGCAACCAATCAATCTGTCAGTATAATTATCAAAATAATATTTACATTATTGTCATCACCATCAGTACCATTCAATATGAACTACAAGTTTCTGAATCCAGCTCTCATATCAAAGCGATTAAGCCTTTCTATTCAGCAACTCCAAAATAAAAAAAATGACATGAAAAACAACAAATAAACAGAATGAACAATAACGGCGATAAAAGAAGTACCAGAAAACAAAGGAGTTAATAATGCCTACCTCTTCGCGTGTTCAAAAATGAGGGAAATAAGACCAACAGATAAAAAGCGACAGAAGTAATCGCCATTTTGGAAATTACCCAATTACGAAACCCCATCACAGGCACAACACGCAGCATAAACTTCTATGAAAAAAAACATAATGCGTTCAATCATTACTTTTTTTGTTATTCTTTTCCTTTGTATCATTTTTCATTTTCCTTATTCCTCCATTCATCTCTACTTATTCACTCTTGCTCTCGCTCTTGCTATCTCTATGTCTATCTCTGTATATATATATATATATATATATATATATATATATATATATATATATATATATATATATGTATCCTTTTCTCTTCCATTATCCTCTTCCTCCCCCTCGCCCTCTCCCTTTTATTTCCTCGTCCATCTATCCACCTTCCCTCCTCCCCTCTCCACCTTCCTCCATCATCCATCCATCTATTTTTCTTCTTATTCTCTTCTCTCCCCTCTCTCTCTACCTCCTCCTTTCCCCTCACCCCCCTTCACCCCTCCCCCTCCAGCTATATTAATCTGACCTCTCCTCCTCCCACAGGCACTTTAATCGAGGTCCTTGACAGCCTTCGGAAAGGGAAGGGGGAAATCAGCGAGTGAAAGCGAAAAAGAAAACAAGAGGAGAAAAAAGAGAAAAGAAAAGAAAACTAAAAAAAAAAACATGAAAAAAGAAAACAAAAACGAAAAAAAAGAAAAAAAGAAAACAAGATGAGGAAAAGGAAAACAAATAAGACAAGAAGAGAAAAAGGAAATACAACGAAATGGAAAAAAGAAAAACTAGAGAAAAAACGAAAAAAGAAAACAGGAAGAGAAAAAAATATTGAAAAAAGTAAGAAAAAACACACATTTGCAAAGAGAAACCCTTGATATTTTCAGGCAATTTTCAACACAGGCGATTTTAAATTCCTGCTGACCTCTTCCCCTCCCCCCTTCCCGCCTCTTACTCTCATTTATGCAAAATCTTCCGATTCTTTCTACTCTCCCGTTTGTTCCACTTCCCTTCCCTCCTCCTCCTCCTCCTCCTGCCGTTCGTCTTCCTCTCCATCCTCCACACCAGCTCCAGCTCTAAATGTTGATGCTGATGATGCTCCAGCTCCAGCTCCATCTCCAGCTCCAGCTCCTCCTTCACTTCCCACCTCCGTCTCTACTCCTCCACCTCCTCCCACCTCCTTCTCCACTTTCCTCTCCCACCTCCGTCTCCTCCTCCCACTTCCTCTCCACCTCCCACCAACTCTCCACCAACTCCCACCTCCTCTTCACCTCCGCTCCACCTCCTCCCACTCCGCCTCTACTTCCCTCTCCACCTCCTCCACCTCATTCTCCACCTCATTCTCCACCTCCAGCTCCACTTCCCTCTCCCCTCCTCCCACCTCCTCTCCACCCTCTTCCCTCACCTCCTTTCCAAATAAACTCCACAAACCAAAAATCGAAGACGGCTCCTCCTCGATCTCCGACCTATTAAATAAATCTCCAGCGGACCCGTGACCCCTTGACCCTCCTCACACCTAATGACGACCCCATATAATGACCCCGGGGCAATGATTAGCTCTCGGCCATCGCCATTTTTCCAACCTGCGGTAATTAGGGGGGAGGGGGGGGGGAGGTGAGCGCGCGGAGGGAGGGCGAAGGGG
>NW_020869765.1:52500-70000 GCF_003789085.1 Penaeus vannamei | reverse complement strand
TTCGGCGCACTCCCTGCTCCTGTGAGCGGCCGCGCAGTACCGACAGCGCGGCTCCTCGCGGGGACAGGCGCGTGCCCCGTGCCCCCATCTGGAACAGTTGGCGCAAAATGGGGTGAGGATTTGAAGACAGCGCACCTGAAAGGTGCCATGCCCCTCCACAATTTTGATGGTTTGGGGGATTTTTCTCCCTTCATAAGTGATAATGAGCCGCTGTGTCATTCTACCGTTAAATTGAATGCGTTTAGCGTGTATAATCTTTTTCATTGTATTCGGTGATCTCACTGGTGTCCAATTTCCCTCGGGGACATCGAACACAACGAGGTTAGTGCAGTGTCCTCTGCCATAAGCTCTGCTCATATCGAGGATTTCTCCTGCCGCTCCGGTCGTGGTTATACGTTTAAGAATTTCTTCATTCTTACAGCGTACGTAGATGTTATTTCGACCTAGTCTTAATTCTAGGGCTCCTTTAGTCTTGTTATAAGGAGCCATCTTCAGCACTTGAGACACCCAACGGTATTTGTCCCCATGTGTCACTAGCTTCGTGTCCCTCCTGAAATATGCACACATATGGCTGGGGGATACAAGTTCTGCAGACTCATTACTCAATTGTCTTTTTGCTTTTTTCTTTGTTCGTTCGTTCTCAGTATTCGTATCACTTGCCGAGATGTCCATCTCCGTCAACAGAGAAAACCCGGCTTGGGTAGCCATTGTATACACAGGTGTACTGAGGTCAGATCATTCGCTGAAATGTCGCACACAAACAGACCTCACCTATTTACTTGGGTGCGGTTAGCGTAGAGACCGCACAGATTCCTCACATAACTACACATATATCTGGTTTGAATTCATTAATGTTTTTTTTCCACTTTCACTGTAAGTAGCTTTGGATCTTCACAGATATTTCATGAACACGCACTCGTTCACTTGAAATCGAAAGGTCTCTATGGGCCCCATTGTCTGGGTGATTTGGCAGACTGAGGTCACACCAGGTCACAGAGGGAAAAAAAAAGTCACGTCCTCTCTCTATGATGGTTGGTAACGGAACTGGGGAGAGAGGAGAGAGAGAGAGAGAGAGAGAGAGAGAGAGAGAGAGAGAGAGAGAGAGAGAGAGAGAGAGAGAGAGAGAGAGAGAGAGAGAGAGAGAGAGAGAGAGAGAGAGAGAGAGAGAGAGACAGATGAGAAAGTAGGAGAAAAGAAAAAGATGGTATAACATTTCGTTCTCGGAGATACATAATTGCTGAGACATCTGTCAAACCAATGCTATTCAAATCATTTTTCCTCGTTCTATTCCTACTCCTCCCTCACCTACATCCCGCAACTCCTCACAACTTTTGTTTCGCTTTCCCCTACCTCTTCTTCTTGTCTTTCTCTCTTTCTTCTCCTTCTCTAGCTCTACCCCTCATCCTCTCCCCTCCTCCCTCTCCCTTTCCTTCTCCTCTCCTCTTTCTCTTCCTCTTCCTCTTCCCTTCTCCTCTCCCTTCCTTCTCCTCCTCCTCTCCTCCTCCTCCTCCTCTCCTCCTCCTCCTCCTCCTCCTCTCCTCCTCCTCCCTCCTCCCTCTCCTTCTCCTTCTCCTTCTCCTCTCCTTCCTCTCCTCCTCCCTCTCCTCCCTCTCTCCCTCCTTCCTCCTTTTCCTTCTCCTTTCCTTCTCCTCCCTTCCTTCCTCCCTTTTCCCCTTCCTAACCCCCCTAACCCCCTTTCCTTCCCTTCCTTCCTTCCCCTTCCCCCCTTCTTCCCCCCCCCCCTTTCCCCTTCCCCTTTCCCCCTTTCCCCCTTCCCCCTTGGCAGAGACCGACAGCTCACCAGGCAGCCTTCCCCAAACACCCCAACAAACGCCGCCTGACAGGAGGACGAGAACCAGACAGGCTAAAAAGGTCCATCGCCACGCCAACGCCACCCCTTCCCCTACCTTCCCCCTTCCCCCTATCCCCTACCTTATCACCTATCTCCATTTCCTCTTTTTTACTCTCCTTTTTAGCTATTTCTTCATTTCGTTTTTTTTTCTAAAACGAATAAGATTTTAAGTTGCGGTATCTTGAGAAAAGGAGGAGGAGGAAAGGAGGTGGAGGAGGAGGAGAAAGAGAGAAGGAAAGAGGAGGAGGGAGGAGAAGGAGGAGGAGGAGGAGGAGGAGAGAAGGAGGAGGAGGAGGAGGTGGTGGAGGGAGGAAGGAGGAGGAGGAGGAGGAGGAGGAGGAGGAGGAGGAGGATAAGGAGGAGAGGAAGAAGATAGATAGAGGTAAGGAGGGAGAAGGAGGAGCGAGCGTTGTCGAAAGTCAAGTACTTGGGCTAATGGATTACCTCGAGTATTGGTGGCTGGATGAGGAAAATCTACGAGGGCGTATTTACTCTCTCTCTCTCTCTCTCTCTCTCTCTCTCTCTCTCTCTCTCTCTCTCTCTCTCTCTCTCTCTCTCTTCCTCTCTCTCTCCTCTCTCTCTCTCACTCTCTCTCTCACTCTCTCTTCACTCTCTCTCTCTCACTCTCTCTCTCACTCTCTCTCTCTCTCTCCCACTCCTTCTCTCTCCCACTCTCTCTCTCCTCTCTCTCTCTCCCTCTTCTCTCTCTCTCCTCTCTCTCTCTCTCTCCTCTCTCCTCTCTCCTCTTCTCTCTCCCTTCTCTCTCTCCTCTCTCTCTCCCTCTCTCTCTCTCTCTCTCTCCTCTCTCTCTCTCTCCTCTCTCTCCTCTCTCTCCCTCCTCTCTCTCTCCTCTCTCTCTCTCTCTCTCTCTCTCTCTCTTCTCTCTCTCTCTCTCTCTCCTCTCTCTCTCCCTCTCTCTCTCCTCTCTCTCTCTCCCACTCTCTCTCCCACTCTCTCTTTCCTTAACACTCCCCACTTACCTCTCTACCTCTACCTCTCCCACCCACTCCCCCCCTCCTCACCATTGCCTAATTGTGGGTAAATGTGTTACGGCGCCTTGGCTCAACTCCTCCATCCTGAAATATTAATCGAGTGCGGCGCCAATAGGGGCTCGTTGTTGGCCATGTTTGTTGTGGTCGCTGTTGTTGTTGTTGTTGTTGTTACTGCCGCCGTCGTTGTTTATGCTGATGTTGGTGTCGATGTTAAAGTTAATGTCAATGTCAGTGTTGATGGTGATGGTGATGGTGATGGTGATATTGACTGTTGATGTTGCTGATGTTGATGATGTTGCTGTTGTTGATGCTGATGGTGATGTTGATGATGATGTTGATGATGTTGCTGTTGTTGATGCTGATGGTGATGTTGATGATGTTGTTGATGATGTTGCTGTTGTTGATGGTGATGATGATGATGTTTTTTGTAGATTTGGGTGTCATTGTCATGGCTGATATTGCACCTGTCGTCATCATCATTTTTGTTGTTGCTAGTATTGTTGTCACTGTTATTGTTATCACTATTACTCTCTTTGTCCCCGCTGCTACTACGACCATCGCCCCCACGGCCCTAAAAGCCCCCACACCCACGACCGCAATTGTAGCCACATCACATCTGAATAACGGGCGCTGCTGCATCACGACCAACAAAGGACACCTACCCTCGCATGCCCCAGCCCTGGAGAGCCAATGTGTCACCCTGACTGACCTCTCCACCCTGAGCCACCGCGGCGTGTCTTCCTCCACCCTGAGAGTGAACCGCAGACAACTCGGGGTCACCCATCTGCTTCTTGTTATGACCCGGGGGGGGGGAGAACTTATCGCCTTACGCCCGTCATGTTCTATTGTCTCCCTTTTTCTACGTCTTTTTATTCCATTTTCTGATTTTATCGTTCTTTCTATGACCTCTTCCCATTTTATCTTCCCATTTTTTTTCTTCTTTTCGTTCCTATTTTCCTCTTCTTCCTTCTACCTTTCTCTTTTTTCACTTCTCCAGTCCTTTTCTCTCACATAATTTACCTCCAAACTCTCCTCCCTCTCTCTCTTTATCCCCTCACCTCTCGCTTCCCCGACACCCGTGCCCGACCTTCTCTGACCCGAAGATGACCTCAAACACGTGTTGCGGCGAGAGGGAAAAGTCGGTGGTCTCCGAAAAAAGGTTCGGATGGGGAGGGGGCGAAGGGAAGGGCGCTTGGGTATGGGTAATGGCATGGGGGTAGGCACTGGGGCAAGGAAGAGGCACTGGGGCAAGGAAGAGGCACTGCACTGGGGCTAGGAAGAGGCACTGGGCAAGGAAGAGGCACTGGGGCTAGGAAGAGGCACTGGGCAAGGAGGAGGTCATGCGGCAAGGAAGAGGCACGGGCAAGGAAGAGCACTGGGGCAAGGAAGAGGCACTAGGCACTAGGGCAAGGAAGAACCACTGGAGCAAGGAGAAAGCACTGTGGGGGAGGGGTTATGGGGCATCGTGGGAGGGGGAGGAGGGTTTGGGAGAGGGGGGGGGTACCGAGGCGTGTGGGATGGGTGGTCAAGTGGCACTTTACTGCCCCGGCTCTGACATATGCCTGACCATAAACCAAATGGGGTGTCATTGTCTCCCTTCTCTCTATGTCTGCTTTCTCTCTCCTCTTTTTTTCTTCAACACATCTTTAATTTTCATTTCTATTTCTATCCTTGATCATTATCTTCCATCTTATATATCCATTCATCTAATAAGTCTATTTCTACTTTTCATTCTAGTTTTATTCTCATTGAACTTATATATCCAATCAAATTTTCATCTAAAATATAGTATTTATAGCCACATCTCCTCTTCACATATTCCATTTCCTCTACATCCTTTCCTTGTCTTCATTTACTTTTATTTTCCAAACATTTTCCTTTTTCTTCTCCTACCTTTTATTCTCTGTTCTTACTTTCACCATTCACTCTCACACGAAGAAAGTATAACACAATTTAAGACAATAAGAATCACTTTCCACCTATCCGGTATCAGTCCACCCTCTTATCTCTTATCCGAACGACACTTAACCGGCCAAATTCACCGCCCTATCGCTCTCCCACCTGTTCGTTATCCGATTTTCCCTCCACCCACCCCGTTATCAGGTCCTTTCGCCACCTCCACCATCGCCACCATGTCACCCGGCCGTTTCCCCGCCACCATCACTTGTTATCCGACCCTCTCCTCGCTTAACCGACACCCTACACTTTTTTTTGGAGTAATTAAGCCCCTATTTTTACCCGGCCCGTAGGAATTGCATACCCAGGGACCATCGCCTAGTATATCACACGAAACAAGCGACTACGACCTCTCCGTCCTCCTTGCATAGGGGCGTTCGTATATCCGGCTGGGTGTTCGGTTTCGAGGGCCGGGGGAACACAACACCGACCCTCCCGGCGGACGTAACCGTAGCTGAGGACGAGGCTGACCCTGTGGTCTCACGCTCTTTACCGGCGCTCTTTCGCTCGCCTTTTTTTTAGCTCTCTCGATGCCGCTTATCGCTTTGTCTTTGTTTCCTGGGTTTTCTCGTTTCCGTTTTTGTTTTCTTTGCATACTGTATTATCATGTATAGTGTCTGTTCTTTTTTTGCAATTTTTTTTTTTTACTTTTCATCCTCCCATTTTCGCTTCCTTTCGTATCTCTTCGTGTACATTCTTGATTTTGTTCAATCTCCTCTATTAAATTATTCTCCTTGACATCAATTTTCCTTTCCCCTTTCCTTATTCCCATTCTTCCTACCTCCTCTCTTTTTCCCCTCCTTCCATTCACCGTAAACCCGGGTCCCAGTGCCACCCGATACCAAAGAAGAAAGACAAAGAAAAAAAAAGAGAATTGCCAATAACACGAGGAACAATGCAAAGTTCCGGCTGTCTGCATTCGTGGCGCAATTGCTTGGTATTGACCAGCAGAGTACTAATAAAAGCTGCAACACCAGACGCATTTATATCAGGGAATATCTACCTTCTGTACAGTCGTTATTGATCTGTATCGACCGCGACTAACTATCCCCCCACTTTATCCCTCCTTCTCTCTCTCCCTCTCCCTTTCCTTTCCTCTCTCCCTCCCCTCCCTCCCTCTCCCTCTCCTTCTCCCTCCCTTAACACCCCGCTAGCCACTTTGCTGGCGCTTTGCTTCTGACGGCGAGAGTAATGGAGTTAGGTAACGAAATTATGAAGATCTTGTATGTAAAACCGTTAATATTCGTACACATTTTTCTCTTGCGCATTAAGTCATTCACTCTTCGGTCTCCAGTTGCCAGCTCCAGTCGCCATCATAGTCCACAGCCCGTCAGTCCAATATAAGTCACCAGTCTCCGGTCACCGTCGTTCGCTCTTTGGTACTAAGGTATCAACCTCCTGACCGCCGCTAAGTCATCCGAGGTTACCAAATTCCAGCGAGACCATCCCCTCCACTCCCCCGCCAGCCTCCACCTACAACCAGTCACCCCCCCCCCCCCCCCCGCCCTCCGGGGAGACAAAAGGTCGAGAATCAAACAGGTGCTTCGGCTCAGAAGGGAGACACGAGGTACAGGCGGGAAGAAAGTGTGTTCACACATACACACACACACATACACGCACGCAAGCACGCACGCACACGCGCACACACGCACGCACACGCACACGCACGCACGCACACACACACACAACACACACACACACACACACACACACACACACACACACACACACACACACACACACACACACACACACACACACAGACACACACACACACATATATATATATATATATATATATATATATATATATATATATATATATATATATGAAGAGATGCAGAGGAGGGAGAGGAGGGAGAGGAGAGGGAGGAGCGGAGAGGAGGGAGGATGGAGAGGGAGGGAGGGAGGGGGAGAGGAGAGGGAAGAGGGAGAGGGGAGAGGGAGAGAGAGAGAGAGAGGAGGAGAGGGAGAGGGAGGAGAGGAGAGGGAGAGAGAAGAGAGAGAGAGAGAGAGAGAGAAGAGAGGAGAGAGAGAGAGAGGGAGAGAGAGAGAGAGAGAGAGAGAGAGAGAGAGAGAGAGAGAGAGAGAGAGAAGAGAGAGAGAACGTCAACAACCTGACCCAGACGTAACACCACATGACGGCCGCCGGGCGCCCGCGCACAATTACTAACGATTTTATACTACGCCCTCGCAATCCCCCCCCCTTCCCCTTCCCTACCCCCTTCCCTCTATACACGAAGTCTGGGCGTGTACGATCCTTCGTGTGCAACATGTGCCACGCGGGCGGTTCATGCAGGCGGTTTAAGCAGGAGAGCTGTGAATGATACGAAAGGATACACTCAACCCTGGCCAGGTAAAACGTACCAAGGACATCCACGCGAAGAGAGAAAAAAAATGACGGGCGAGGGTTAAAAGGAGGCGAGAGGGGGTGGGGAAGGGAGGGAGGGGGATGGGGGGAAGGGAAGGAGTAAGGACAGGAGTAGGGAGAGGGGAGGGGAGATGTGGGAGGCCGGGGCAATAGGAGGGATAAGGGAGAAGAGGTGTATGGGAGGAAATAGGTGAAGGAAAAAGTAGGAAGAAAGTAGATGGGAGAAGAATGGAAGGCAGCGTAGAGGGAAGACAGGAGGATAGGAGGAGGCAGGGAGGCAGGATAGGAGGACACGGGGAGGGAGGACAGGAGGAGGCAGGGAGAGAGAACAGGAGGCAGGGAGGCAAGATAGGAGGACGCGGGGAGAGAGGACAGGAGGAAGGGAGACAGGATAGGAGAACACGGGAGGAGGATAGGAGGAAGCGGAGAGGAGGACAGGAGGAGGCAGGGAGCAGGATAGAGGACACGGGGGAGAGGACAGGAGGACAGGAGAGAGAACAGGAGGCAGGGAGGCAGGATAGGAGGACGCGGGAGAGAGGACAGGAGGCAGGGAGACAGGATAGGAAACACGGGGAGGGAGGATAGGAGGAAGCGGAGAGGGGAGAACAGGAGGAGGCAGGGAGGCAGGATAGGAGGACGCGGGAGGGGACAGTAGGGGCGGGAGGGAGGATAGGAGCGGTGTCCAGGCGAGGGGCATTTAAATCCTGGCGGCCTTCCATAACCGTCCTGGTCGCGCCAGAGGAGCCCGAACGCCGACCGGGCCCAATTCCCACGTTTTTGAAGAACACGACCGCCCTTCGCCCCGCCGCTCCTCAGTCGTGCCCCGAGCGAAAGAACTGTGCCACGCGAAGAACAAAATCCGAGAACCACACGTTTACCAGCACGGAGCAGAACCCCCGAGAGCCACATGTTAACGAGCGAAAAAAGGAACAGGGAGGTTCGAGGCGGCATTTAAATCGCGCGGGAGGTAACCGTCGCCCGCTGCCTCCCCCCCCCCTCCCCCCCCGCCTCTCCCCCCCGCCGCACACGGACCGAGCAACCCTCCCTCTCTCCTTTACATTCTTCTCCTTCAACTATCATCTTATTCTTATTCTTATTCTTCTCTTCTTCTTCTTCTTCTTCTTCTTCTTCTTCTCTTCTTCTTGCTTCTTTCTCCTTTCTCCTTCTCCTTCTTCCTTCTTCTCCTTCTTCTCCTTCCCTTCTTCTCCTTCTTCTCCTTTTCTTTTCTCTTCCTCCTCCTCCTTAATTTTACCTTCTTTACTTACCCCCTTCTCTTCTGCACCCCACCTTGCCCTGACCCCCTCCAGCACCACAGCCCAAGGCACCACACTACTACACCCGCTCATTCAAGCTTCGCCCCAACGCAATTCCTCTTTAAATAGGCTGCGACTGATGACACGGAGGCGACTGTGATGCCAACGATAACAGCAGAAGTGAGTGGGCCCCGAGACTGCTAAGACTTTCTTACACATCCCTAACAATACTAGGTAAAATAATGTACATCTTCCCAGAATTAAACAAAAAAAGTTAAACAGGAAGCAGCTTAAATGAAAAAAAAAAAAAAATCGAAACCCAAAACTCGAAAACGAAATTGCTTTTTTTCCCTTTGCATATTCCGAGAACAGACAATCCCCGCCCATGCGATGCAGTTCCAGAAACATCGACAGGAGACGAAAATGTTTTGGGTCGACGTGGAATCCGAGACCGTGGCAGACTTTGTGCATGGCCGGACGACCTGCATCAAATTCACGCATACCAATTTCGACACGGGGATTCACCCACAGCACGCACACGGGAGAGCATGCAAGCAATTCTCCTGCTTTCTATTTTATTTTGCAGTTCCTCGTTTCCGTCTTCGGTCTTCTCCGAAACCTACACCCACTGATTTTGCCTTTATCCTCTAGTTTGTTTCCACCTTCTTTCCTCTTTCCCTTTTTACTTCATTCTTCTCTTTTCTTTCCCTCCCTTTCCTCTTCCACCTTCCTCCTCATCTTATTCCTTTTGTACCTACTACCCTTCCTTCCTTTTCCTCTTCTCTCTACTTTCCCTACATTCTTCTCTTTTCTTTCCCTCCACTTCCTCCTCCATCTTCCTCTCCTCCTTACTTTTCTTCCTCCACCTCTTCCTTTCCCTCCCTCTCCTCTTGGCTTCTCCTCCTCCTTCATTCCACCTCCGGCACAAAACACTCCCTTTCCTACCAGCCAACGACCGCCAAAACCCGACCCCGCTCCCATTTTCTAAAGTCTTCCCTTAAAAAAGAAAACGCTCAAAAGATTTTTCAGACTGACCGTTGAAGTCCCGTAGCGATGAAGGGGGGAGGGGGTGAGAGGGAAGGGGTGGGGGTGGGGGGAAGTGTTTGTCACGTATGTCCCTCCCATAATTACCCCCTAGCGACCCCTGGGGGGAAGCGGGAACAGAGAGGGGTGGGGCAAGAAGACAAGTGGGACCAATGAGTGATACATCTTGTGTGTACGAATATTCAAATGCGAAGAGTATTTGAATATTGGAAAATAACCATTGTTACCATAATGTTTTTTACGTGTTATTGTGTGCCCTTCTCCCCCCCCCCCTCCCAACTCTCACTCCACTCGGTTTCCATTTCTCAAACACACTCTCTCTCTCTCTCTCTCTCTCTCTCTCTCTCTCTCTCTCTCTCTCTCTCTCTCTCTCTCTCTCTCTCTCTCTCTCTCTCTCTCTCTCTCTCTCTCTCCTTCCTTTCCTTCCTTTTCCCTCTTCCTATACCCCGTTAACCCCCCTCCCTCCTTCCCCTGCCTCTCCAACAGCGCATTCACAAGCCACAAAACAAGAGTCTCCCACGGGCGGGGTAGCGACCCTTTGTTTACCTCTGCGGGCGTGATTTTACGGCCCGATGGGGGCGTGAGGACATGCGTGGCGGACAATGGGCGGGCCGGAGACACTGGACTCGAGTTTGAGTCGGCGCCCGCAAGCCCGCATCCATTAGGACTCAACAACCCGCGACTGGCAGCCAAGAGGGCGTCTCTAACTGGGCTTATCAGGTCTGCTTTTTTCATTCTCTCTCTCTTGAAAGTTAAGACACACTCACACACACACACGCGCGCGCGCGCACACACACATTCACTTTGATTGTATGTGTGTGTTGTTGCTAATACATCTGCTGCACCAGCACCATCCCAGGAGGATCCGCTTCACTCGAAAGAAAAACAAACTTGCCCAACCATTTTCTTTCACACACCGCAGTGACCCCAAGCACAAGTGAATAAAAATAGAACATACACATTTTACAAACAAACCAAGAAAATAAATGAACAAATACACCAAAAAAGTTATATAATGACCGCCACATCCTCCACACCGCAGGCACACCAGAGACGGAAAACTCACCCGGGCAAACAAACAAACAAACAAACAAACGAAAAATGCAGGAATTCGGGCAAGAGGTTCCGGGTGGGGAGGCAGACCGGCCGCCTCGCTCGGGCATGCGTGAAGGGGCATCGGCGAAACCTCGAGGGCACCAAACCATGGGCATTGCTTAGCTACCGTAGAGGATTTGGAGCGTGGGCAAAAGGGCAGGAGAAGGTACAGGGCCTCAAACTAGTGCATACGTGTGTGGTATTGGTTTTGCTGTTGTTGTTGCTGTAGTTGTTGTTGCTGTTGTTGTTGCAGTTGTTGCTGTAGTTGTTGTTGCTGTTGTTATTGTTGTAGTTGCTGTTATTGTTGTTGCTTTTATTGTTATAGTTGCGCCTTGATTGTCATTATTGTTGTTGTTTTTGTTTTTGTTCTTTTTCTGTGCTGCTGTTCCTACTATTGTTGTTGTTTTTGTTTTTGTTTTTTTTCTGTGCTGCTGTTCCTACTATTGTTGTCATTATTGCTTAGTCCTATTTTCTCTTGTATATTATCCCCTCCAGCTTACACACACACATCTAAGCCCGATTGAAAACACGAATGAAACAGGTACCAAAACCTACCCAAACTACAGAAAAAATCGATACATACATCTTACTCTGGCAATTCCCAAGCACCACCGCACTCAATCACCGAAGCGGATCCCACGAAATACCCGCAAAATACCCACCCGGCTCTTTGTCGAACGCGGCCATACCAAGAGTACCAGCAGTTCTTTGGGGATGAGGACACAATCCCCAGAAATCCTACCCAGGTATAAGGAGGAGGAGGATGTGGAGGGAGGGGGGGGGAGAGGGGGAGAGGGGTGAAGGGAGAAGGGGAGGAGGAGGGTGAAGTGGGAGGAAAGAGAGGGAGGAGGAGGTAGGAGAGGAGGAGGTGGGGAGGATGAGGGGGTAGGAGGAGTGAGGAGGGAGGGGGGAGGGGAGGGGAGGTAGGAGAGGAGAGAGGGAGGAGGGGGAGAGGAAGAGGGACGAGGAGGGGCGAGGAAGAGGAAGGGAGAGAAAAGAGAAGCAATTCTATGCTAATCACGTCTGGGTCTTTAAGGCCTATGTGGATTCCCATACAGGGGAAGGGAAGGAAAGGCGGAAAAGGGAAAGAAAGAAGAATATAGAATATGTGTGGTGTGTGTGTGTGTGTGTGTGTGTGTGTGTGTGTGTGTGTGTGTGTGTGTGTGTGTGTGTGTGTGTGTGTGTGTGTGTGTGTGTGTGTGAGAGAGAGAGAGAGAGAGAGAGAGAGAGAGGAAGAGAGAGAGAGAAGAAGAGAGAGAGAGAGAGAGAGAGAGAGAGAGAGAGAGAGAGAGAGAGAGAGAGAGAGAGAGAGAGAGAGAGAGAGAGAGAGAGACAGAGAGAGAGAGAAGAGAGAAAAGAAAGAGAGAGGGTGAGTGGCAGCAGAAGAAAAAAATAAAAAAATGAGAGAAAGTGTGTCCCTCTTTCAAAATACCCCTCCCCAGCTGGTCCAAAGCCACGTGTCACAACAGCCCCTCTGTCGGGTATCCTAATAACCGTTCCACCAGCCTACTGCCCTCTCCCCCTCTCCCCTCCCCCACCCCTTCACCCCACAACCCTTATTGTGCAAACCATTCTCCGGAAAACTCTTTAAGATGTAAGCGTTGAGCTACCTGGCCGTGTAGTACATTTTCTGGGAGGGGAAGCGTAGCGGGGGAAGAGGATAAAAAATGGAAAAGGAGAGAGAAAAAAAAAGAAGACGGAAATAAGAATAATTAGATGAGGGAGAAGGATGGGGGAAAAGATGGGAAGGGGGTGAAGGTGACGATGGGGAGGAGGGGACGAAGGAAATGGGGAGAGAAATGTGCGAAAGGCGAGAGAGGTGAAATATGAAGAGAGAGGGGAGAGGAGGAATGGGCTATGGCGAGGGAAAATGGAAAGAAAAGAACTAATATAAAATATGGAAACCGCAGAAGGAAATGGACACAATAAACAGAAAATAAAATAAAACAAATTAGGTAAAAGCAAAACAACAGAAAACGGTACTAAATGAGAGAAAAAAATATTCTTTCCTATTCTCCTATTCTCCCTGCCTCGCTGCCTCCTTCCTCCTTCGAAAAAGAGAGAAAAAGGGTGAAAACCAAGACCGAACCCCCAAGAAACCGACTACAACCCGACCAATCACGGCAAACCACCTGGTGACCTGTAAATAACCGTGGGCGGGAGGGGGAGGGGAGGGGGGCATATGGGACTAGCAAGCACTTACGCCCCTCTCTTCACGCTGAAAACTGCACAGAGCGGCGTGCAACTAAACGAATGCAATGCGGCGGCCGTTCATGCAATGACTTCAGGGCCGGTAATTGTGGGAAAGTATTCTTGCTAGCTTCGCGGAAGCGAGGAGGCAGAGAGTGCTTGTGGCTGCAAGTGCGAGCGTGTCTGTGAATGTTTGTGTGCGTGCTGTATGTACTGTATATGCTTGTATGTGGGTGTGTACGTGTGCCTGTGAGTGCTATACGTACATGAGCGTGTGATGTGCACATGCGTCTGCGCTCAGGTACTGCACAGGATGCGTGAGCTCATTCATACAAGCGTGCGCGCCCAGTGTGCGACCCCGCACGCACCCGGGACGAGCCGAGCAGCGAGGGCAAGGTACGCCCGTGGTCCACAATGTGGTCATTCCTGCATAGTGATGAGTTGACCTCCTCCCTCCCCCGGTGCCCCTCCCCCGGGCCCTCCACCCTGCCCGAGGAGGGTCCCTTGAAGTACCCGCCTTCCAGGACTCAAGGTCGCCCGAGTAGCTGAGGCGGGGACATGGGCGGGAGGGAAAGAGAGAGAGAGAGAGGAGGAAAGGAGGAAGAAAGGGAGAACAGAGAGAGGGAGGGAGAGGGAGAAGGGATAGAGAGAGAGAGAGAGAGAGAGAGAGAGAGAGAGAGAGAGAGAGAGAGAGAGAGAGAGAGAGAGAGAGAGAGAGAGAGAGAGAGAGAGAGAGAGAGAGAGAGAGGAGGAGGGAGGAGGGGGGGGAGGGAGGGAGGAGGGAAGGAGAAGAGGAAAGATTGAGAGGGAAAGAGGGAAAGAGAGAAGCGGAGACAGAGAAAGGACAGAAAGAGAGGTACGGAAAAAACAGCACAGGAATAGAAGACATACTTAACAAAACAAACAGAAACAGAAAACAGCCCGAGAAGAAAAGATACAGGAAAACGACAACAGAAACACAACCAGGCAAAGGAAAGCACAAAGAGACACACACAGCCTCAACCAGAGAGACACAACCAGACACAGACAGCCACAACCACAGACACAGACAGCCCAACCAGACACACACAGCCCAACCAGACACAGACAGCCCAACCAGACACAGACAGCCCAACCAGACACACACACCAGACCAGGCCAACAGACACAAGCGAAAGGGCGGGTACGCGTCCGGCAGAGCACACACAAACGACACATTAGCCCGGCCTCGTGGTCGTGTTTCGCCATAATCAAGGAGCTCGCGTTACGCCGTCGTTACTGCGCATGTGATCTGCGCATACGAGGCTCAATGGGCGAGGGACAGGGTTACACACCTTGGAAGACGAACAAATGAATAAGCAAATAAACTCATACGGGCATGTAGGTCCCACGTCCATGAATGTCAACTGCCACGATCTCTGAACGCGAGTTGATAAAAACAGATAACAATAAATACAAGAAAAATAAACAAAATATGAGAAAAAAAACAAGCAAGGAGATAAAACTATAACTATACAATTACGCTTTCGAACACCTTGATTAAAAAGAAGGAACCACATTTTTTCTCAAACAAATTAGGCCTAAAGAGGAGCCAGCCGGACCCGGCCACGAACGACACTTGTCCATAAAAGGGCATCATTACCGAAAGCACATCACGCCAAGGACACGGAGACGAGCCTGCACGCACGCACGCACTGATAACGTAACAAGAACAAAACAGGAAATGACAGAGAAAAAAACAAAAATAATCCTCAGGGGGATATGGAATCATAAACGAAGGTAAGGCCGATAATGGACAAGAATCACGAGCGGCGGCCGGATGCCACGCGGGCCGTGCGCTCGCGACGGAGCCTCACACTTCCGCCCTCGACCGGAACTGCACGAGCAGCATCCTCCCGCTAATGATAGGGTGATGAGAGCGGAGATTCGGGGACGGCAAAACCAGCGATAAGGGAGATGGCTTTGTCAACGGCGACGAAGACGAGAATAATAGCAATAATAATCATCATCATCATCATACTGATAATGATTAATAATAATAATAATAATAATAATAATAATAATATATAATAATAATATAATAATAATAATAATAATATAATATAATAATAATAATAGGAGAAGGGAGGAGGAGGAAGAAGAAAGAGAAGGAGGGGGAGAAGAAAAGAAGAAGCAAGACGACAAAGACGATAATAAGATAAGAAAATCAAACCACCATCCCCATTATACACACACAAAACAACGCTCCTAGCAACGGATCGACACCACCACCACCAACCAACAAGAGAAAAGAAACGCACATTTCGCCCCGAGTGCAAAAGCGATTAAAACCTCGCATAAATTGATCAAACCGCCTCCGCCTCCCAAGATCCCGCACTCCAACGTGGGCGGAAGACGGAAGAGCAGGAGGGAATTTCCACGCCAAGTTCAAGCGAATAAAAATTACATAGTTACGGGATAAAAATAAATATAAACACATGGACAAGTATCCTTGCATATGAAAGTAAATAATTTAACTAACAACATGACGATAAATAACAATTCTTGTTTTAGTCCTAAACTATTTTTCTTCCTACGTTATCAAATTAATTATAAGAAAATGAGAAGGAGCGGGGGAGAGAGATAGTGTGAAAAGAGGGAGAGGGACATAGTGAAAGTGAAAGTGAGGACGGGAGGAGGGAGGGAGGGAGGGGGAGGGGGACGAGGGAGGGAGGGAGAGGAGAAGGGAGAGAGAGACGAGAAAGGGGAAAAGAGGGAGGGGGGAGGGAGGAGATTAGGAGAGAGAGGGCGAGGAGAGGAGGAGACGAAGAGGGAGGGGAGAGGAGGAGAGAAGAGGAGAGAAGAGGAGAGAAGAGAGAGAGAGACGAGAGAGGAGAGAAGAGGAGAGAAGAGGAGAGCAGAGAGAGAAAGAGAGAGAAGAGGAGAGGAGAGGAGAGGAAGAGGAGAGGATGAGGAGAGGGAAGGAGAGGAGAGGAGAAGAGGAGAGGAGGAGAAGAGGGAGGAGAGGAGAGGAGAGGAGAGAGGAGAGGAGAGAGGAGGGGAGAGAGGGAGAAAAGGAGAGAGAGGAGAGGAGAGAGAGAAGAGAGGAGGAGAGAAGAGAGAAAAGAAGAAAAGAGAAAGAGAAGAGAGAGAAACGAGAAGCGCAGGACACACACCCCGCCATCCATCACCCGCGCTCCGGTCCTCTCCCCTCTTAATTGCCCCTCAACACTCGGATAATCATCTGCCCGAACCGGATAAAAAAGAGCGAAGTAATGAAAAATCCACGACCTCCAGACAAGATGCCAATCCGGATAAGGGAGAAATAGATAATCGGTTCATCACACACACAATGGGCACCGGCGCTAGCGTAAACACCTCTGACGTCACAATCCCTCATAGTAAGTAATGAATGGCTACCGTTAAGACACAGCCTATCGCCCTGCCTATCTCGACGCGGACTAGGCCTAGCCTGGACATCCCGTGGTCAAATGAAGTCGTTTACCACACATCGAATCAATTCAATAGGCTCTCTCTCTCTCTCTCTCTCTCTCTCTCTCTCTCTCTCATCTATTAATATATATATATATATATATATATTATATATATATATACACACAACATATTATATCGACAACTATTCTACCAATACGGAAGTTTGTAGAGAAAACATTAATGAAAAATAGGAAATTAAAGCTAAAAAAGGCAATGCGCGATCCATAACCCTTAAGACAAGGATGTGGAAGAGCGGTTTAACAGGTACTTGTATGGATCAAAACTCTGGTATCAAAGAGCAGGCAGACGTGACCTGGAAGGGAAGGAGAGCAGGTGTGACCTCAGGGCGTGACCTCGAGAAGGAAATGCCAGGTCAGTGGTCGCGCCTCCTGAACCGCCTTCCAAGATGCTCACAGGCCTAGGGCGACTTCCTTTCGTTAGGTACAAGATTATTTTTTTAAATAAAAGTCATATTATATTTTGACTTAACCAACAATACATCTAGAGCATACTGACAAAAAAAGTAAATAGATAGACAGATAGACAGACAGACAGACAAACAGGTACATACGTACATACATACATGCATACAGACAGACAGAGCGATTCCATAAGGATAAACAGATGACGATAATCGTTCTGACATGCACCATAAGTAAGACATATATACCAATACACTTCCTTAAGAAAAAAAGTTCTTTTCAAACTTAGCCTGCAATATTTTGAGGGTTTATCCTTGTCGACGTCTCTTAGCTAGCGACAGTGGCTCTCAGCTGCACCTGTTCAGGAAGCAGAGAGGAGAGGAGAGGAGAGGTGGGAGGAGAGGGGGAGGGGAGGGAGAGGGGGGGAAGGGAGGGAGAGGGAGGGAGGGGAGGAGAGAGGAGGAGAGAAGAGGGGAGGAGGGAAAGGTGGAGGGGAACGGTGGAAGGCAGGAGAGGGAGGGAGGGAGAGAGGGAGTGGGAGGAGAGGGAGGGGGGAGTAGGAGGGGGGGAGGGAATGGTGGAAGGTAGGAGGGGAGGGGTGGGATGGGAAGGAGAGAGTGAAGAGAGGGGAGAGTGTCACGAGAGATGCAACTCTGGCACAAGCACACAGGCACACATCCAATCACACCTTGCCCCTCCCCCTCACTGCCCCCCCCACCCCTCCTTCCGCTTGCTGATCTTAGTCCTTGTGCTTTCATTCACGAATCTTTCTCCATGCTTCCTCTTCTCCTTTCTCCTTTCATCTTTAATTTTAGTTCCGTTTTACTCACTTTATCTCTATCTCTCTCCCTCGATCTTTCGTGTTTTCGTTC
>NW_020869765.1:22500-42500 GCF_003789085.1 Penaeus vannamei | reverse complement strand
ATATTACAGATATTTTAATCAAACACACTCACACACTCTCCCTCTCTCCCTCCCTCAATTACTTACTTTACATCTACTCACATACACGTACATAAATACATGTAAATAAAGCTCTATTAGTGAAACCGCCGAAGCAAAGCCCTGTCACAGACGCCTTCAGCCGTAACCCTGAGAACTCAAGGCTACATCAAGGGAGGTAAAGGACCCTGGCAGACTACTTCAGCAGAAGACCCCAGCAGATGATTCCTGAACAAAGGACCCCTGCAAAGGACTTCAGCACAGAACCCAAACAGAGGACTCCGGCAGAGGACCCCAGCCGAGGACCCCAGCCAAGAACTCAAACAAAGGCACCCGCAAAGGAGCCTAGAATAAGACTGGTAGAAGACCCCGGGATAGTACTCCAGCAGAGGATCCCAGCCGAGGACCCCAGCCAAAAAGCTCAAGCAGAGGACTCCGCCAAAGGACCCCAGCATAAGACCCTAAACCACAAGAGCAGTTCGGTGAGCGTGACGACATACTGCTCATGGTCCTCCCTGAGAACACAAGACAAACGTAGCACAGACGAGTCCCCTTAACGACGCACCGACGTCAAACTGTTCCTGAACAAGAGAGACTAAATGTCTTTGGTTATTCGATATATACTGAATTTACTGATCGACAAGCAATTAAAGATATACACATTACATGGTAAATCATAGAGAAACGAAACTGATGGAGGAATAGATACTTTATAAATTGTTTCAATAATTCTAAACAGAATTACACACCGCTGGAGCATACACAAGGAGAGATATCAATGTCCTGCTCAAACCACCTTTTGTACCACAGATCACTCTCATGTCATTGCATCGTTAATAGGGTGGAACCCAGTATGGTATATTTTCAAAATTTACATTGATGATCATAGTAATGTTAACATTAAAATGATAATGATAATAAATATAAAATGATAATGATGAAATATGAAAATGATAATAATAAATAAGATAATAACAATGATAATAATAATGAGAATGATGATAATCATAATAAACAATGATAATAATCATAATCATAAACAATGATAATGAGAATGAGAATAATAATATTCATAATAAACAATGATAATGATGATAACAATAATGGAATGATAATGAAAATTATCATGATAATGATAATACTGATAATAGTAGTAGTGGCAGTGATAGTTGTAGTAGTAGTAGTAGTAGCAGTAATCACATTAGTAATAATAACAGTAATCATAATTATTAATTGCATAGAGTAAGATCTAATACCCGAGATACCAATACACTTGCACTACAATCATAATATATATCTTACTTTGGCTCCAAGCATTATTTACTTCTAAGTAATGTCCTAAGTGTTATCATGAGTACTTATCATATGCTTTTCTTAACTATGTATAAACTGCATGTAATGTATGTAATTTATACTAAATAAATTTTATTATTATTACCATTATTATTAATGATGTCTTTCTGGCCTTTCCTTTACACTACCGTGCTTGTGTCATTGCTTTCTTAGCTTCCAATAACTGGCACTTTTCCTAATTTGAATACACCATCTCGGCACAATAACCCTGACACTTTTCCTAATTTAAATACACCATCTCGGCCCATGCGATGCCTCATGAAGCACTATCACCCTCTTCGACTGAGGATTACACAGCCCTGTTGCCATAATCAGTATGATCGTAGTTCATCATAAACCCTGACAATTTCGGCATCTCTCAATTCTGGCGAGGGTCTTCGTTCATTCGTTGCTGACATTAATAATAGTAATAGTAATAATAATAATAATAATAATAATAATAATAATAATAATAATAATAATAATAATAATAATAATAATAATAATATAATAATAATAATAATAATAATAATAATAATAATAATAATATAATAATAATAATAATATATAATAATAATGATAATAATAATAATGATAATGATAATAATAATAACAGTAATAATAGTAATAATAATAATAATAATAATAACAGTAATAATAGTAATAATAATAATAATAATACAAATAATGATAATGATAATAATGATAATAATGAAATTTATGATAGTAATAGATAACAAAAATAATGATGAAGAATGATAATGATAACAAGGATAATGATATCAGTGATGATGAGGATCATGATGATAATGGTGATAATAGTAGTGAAAGTAATAATGATAATAGGAATACTGATAATGATGATGATTATGATTAAAGTAATAATGATATTATTTTTATAATGATAATAATAATGACAAAAATAATGATGATAGTGATAATGGTGATAATAAGAATAACTATAATAGCAATAACGACCATGATAAGAATAATGATGATGATGACAGTATTAGTAATAATGATAATAATAATGATGATAATCATAACAATAATAGTCATAATCATAAGGATAATAGTAACTTTGATAATGATTATAATAATATTTATATTAATGATAATGATAACAATGATAGTAATAACAATAATGATAATAATAATTACAAAGATTGTCATTATGATAACAACAATAACAGTAATGATAATAATAATGATAATAATCATAATGATAATAATGATGACAACAACAATAATCATAATAACGATGATAATGATAACAATAATAATAATAACAATAATGATAACATTATTGATTAAGATGATTGATAATGACAATATTAAGATAATGATGGTGATAGTAATAATAATGATAATAACAATAATTGTAATGATAATAATATTGGTGACGATAATAATAATAGTAATGATGATATGAATAGTAATGAAAAAGTAGTAGTAGTAAAGTAGTAGTAATAATATAGTAATAATGATAATATGATGATAATAATAATGATAATAATAATAATAATAATAATAATAATAATAATAATAATAATAATAAATAATAATAATATAATAATATATAATAATAATAATAATAAATAATAATAATAATAATAATAATAATAATAATAATAAATAATAATAATAATAATAATAATAATAATAATAATAATATAATAATGATAATAATAATAATAATAATAATAATAATAATAATAATAATAATAATAATAATAATAATAATAATAATAATAATAATAATAATAATAATAATAATAATAATAATAAATAATAATAATAATAATATAAATAATAATAATAATAATAATAATAATAATAATAATAATAATAATAATAATAATAATAATAATATAATAATAATAATAATAATAATAATAATAATAATAATAATAATAATAATAATAATAATAATAATAATAATAATAATAATAATAATAATAATAATAATAATAATAATAATAAATAATAATAATAATAATAATAATAATAATAATAATAATAATAATGATAATAATAATGATAATTATAATAATAATAATAATAATAATAATAATAATAATAATAATAATAATAATAATAATAATAATAATAATAATAATAATAATAATAATAATAATAATATGATAATGATAATGATAATAATAATGATCATAATAATGATAAAAATGTAATAGCAATGACAATAATATCAATAATAATAGTGACTTGATGAAGCTGGTGATTACAATACTGATAGTAATAATGCAAATACTACTAATAATAAGGACATTAATGATAATAATGATAGTATTGATAAGAGCCACAACATCCAATATCAACAATAACAATAATGAAAAGAAATATATACAGGATGATCCGCCAAGGGAATATGATGTAATTCGCTAAATTATTAGAGAAAAGGATATTTGGTATTCATGCAAGATATCACAATATATTGCAAAATTACGGTATTAATATTTTCTCTCTACATATGTAAGTGAAAGCAATTGATAAGAAAATCGAAAAACGCCAACTATAATAAAAACAACATTTGCGCATCTCGACCGTCTCTTTGTCGCTGAGTCGCAACCATGGAGGAATACTCAAGAGAACCTTGGTGAGTTAATTTTTCGCATTTATGTTAGATTTAAAGGTTGTTTTCATACTTAGATTCATTTTGAGGGCATTTGTTGTGATGGGGATTTAGGAAATGAGGTTAGAATCGTGGAAATAAGGCTAGTAATAGGATATTTAGGGGGAAATGGTGAGCATCGTCTGCTGGCTGCTTGTGCTCATGTGTGATTATGCAATATGTTGATCTTTTGCTTGTGGGGATTATGTTTGTATTATTTTTTCGTTGGCTTTGAGTAACAAGAAGAACAGGGAAATGTAATTTTGTTTAAATTACGCCGTTTACAATAACGAAGATGAAGGATTTTTTTTCGGACAAGGAAAGTGTTTCATGGAGATTGTTGTTTTGTTGTATTGTATTGTTATTTTTGGCTTTATCATGTAAAGGTAGAGATTGATGAACTAGTGATAGCATTATTGTATGAGCCACAGCATTTTTTCTGCACAGACCAGGGTATTGCTCTGAAAAGGAACAGTAAAGTTTGATGCTGTGGCCTCAGCTTTGTGTTTCATCAAAGGCGAATAATACTGCGTTTGGAACTCCTTGTCTTGCTCGTCCAGACAACTTGTCCATGACCAGCAGGATAAGTAGGCCACGTTTGGAACCAATATATTTAGGGGGAAATAGGTTTTGTAACTTCTTTGATGCATATGTAACTTACCTGCAATTGACAAACACAAAAATATCCTATGATGACACCAGTAAAGGGTCATAAAATTACCCATCAATATCTTGTGGTTACCTGCAGCTGTCAGTGTTTACATACAAAAGGTATTGTGACGTCATCTCGTCTTGCTTGCCCAGGTTCGCAGGAGGGTAAGACTACTTGTCCAGGACGAGATAGTGTAGGTTCCGAATGGTCAAAAACATCTCGTCCAACTGGTCTGGACGAGCAGGACGAGCAGTTCTGAACGCAGCATAAATACCCCTCACATAAATTTGTGAAGAAAGAGCTACAGCAGGCATTATATTGTACACTACATTGCCAGGGAGGTCAACCATCTCTATCTGGCTAGTATAAGCATTGAGGTTTGTTTACTTGGAGGTAGTTGTGGATTTCAGACTGTAAAATGTGGTTCCACGTGCAACAATTTTTGCATTGTTTTCTGTCCGTACAAAAAGATTTCTACAAATTATTTCTACACAGGCTATTTTGCATGAATAAAATAATTTTCCGATACCTTTCATCGTGTTTCGAATGAATCTAGCACTTGTTTCCTTTGCAAATGAAGCATAGCTACGATACGGTCCCGATAGTAGGGGAGGGCAAGATACATATTGGGCGGGGGGTAATTTCAAGAAATATCGGTAAAATACTAGCAATAATAATATATCGATACATTTCCTGATTGTAAAGGGGGCTCCATCCCCTTAAACACCCTTTCAAGGGGGAGGGGGGCTCAGCAATATGGAGGCACCCATAACGGTCTGATGATCCCAGTGTTTACTTAGCCAGTGATTGATGAAGGAGATTATTTGGTAGGGTACAAGTCTAGTTCCTGAGAAATGTTACTTTGTAATCGCTTACCATGAAATTGCGCTGTTTTCTCCGTTTTGTTCTTTGCGATCTTTGTCCATGCACCACAAACCCACTGGTGTTTGTCTTTTCTATAATGACATAGTGTCTTGCAGTGCGGGCACTAATCTTCCACTGGAAGTACACTGTGATCTCGCAGATATTGCAAACTAGCTTTGTTATTGCGATGATATTTTGCGAGAAAGACAAAATAATTGTTCTCCCAAGCTGCGCACTGTGTAGCCATGATTAAACTGATTTGAATTTCAACTGCTTTCTCTTAGGCCCAGCTTCTATTGTCACGTGATGATATATTCCATATCTGATTAGTTCTATTGAATCTATGGTCATGTCACCTTCACGAACGAATCTAATTGGCTCATTTGATTTCCCGCGCATACGTCATCCGCTACAAATCCATTAGACTTTTTGTCCCTCTTAATGACTTTTTGTCGAGGCGCTGGAGGCGTAAGGTTAATGCGGCTCCTGGAAATCGTGAATATTATGCCCTCAATAACTCCATTATTATCAATTTGTGAGGGAAATGGTACAGAAGAAAATTATCGTAGAATGATGTGTTCTCCCACATGGTAAGCTCAGATTCTTAATATTAGGTGTGGGGTTGCATTTCCAATAATACCAAAATTTGATAGACCAATACAAACCAAGACACTTTTCTTCTATATCAAAGTTTGTGCAAATGCTTCCCAGAGGTGCTATACGTAAATGAACAGAGGTGAGAGCTCAATTTTTGCTAAGTTGATCACCTTCTTTACATGTCGAGAGTAATCATTGGACTGACAGCAGAACTCATTATTGCGATGTGCGAAGTTGTTCATGTGTTACTATGCGATTGTCAAAATTATATTTTGCTAATCATCAGTGTCTGCTATTCCACATTTATGCTTTCAGTGATCTTTATATTTGTTGTTATACCTCATTTACGTGTTTTAAGATTTATTCATACACTTTATGAGAAGAACCTTCTGCGCATGTGCATTTGCGCATTTCTAGCCACGAGTTTTCTCAGGAGGATTCCTGGCCATTCGGAGACAGAAGGCTGGTGTGAAATGTCTTGTTTTCAGTGTTGTGTCGATTCTGGGTTATTATTAAGACTATGCAGTGGCAATGAAGAAGAAAGAGACCTTAATAACCATTGCAGTTTGATATCTAAGCCCGTCAAATCCCCCAAATTCCAAAAAGAGTTATTAGAAATGAAGCGATTCACATATTAGACCGAAAGATGTGAAGGAAAGTTGGACAGTTTGGTGTTTCAGTATATAATGGTATTTTGGATGTAGCTCTATCTTGCCGTACATACCGAGGTGAAGAGAAGGTGTCCGGGGTGTTAGGGGCATAGTTCCACATCAACCCTCACCTCTGGCAATGCCCAAAGGGCACACCTAGTCACGACACCCTAAATTGCTAGTTTATGTTGGATTATGGGTCATGATGTTTTTATGGGAGAGGTTTGGAAGGTGTGGAATCTTGTAGATTTTGCCGAAAGATGGGTTGGAATCCTGTAGAGTTTTTAAAATTTTGGTGCGTCAGTGTTTATACTTTCAGAGGTGTCTGTAGAGTTTCATTAACAGATTTTTAGTGATTTTTGTGCTAATTTTACACATTGTTCACTATTCTTCTTATTTTAGCCTGTTTTACCCCATAATTTCACTGATATACTTCATGCCCTCCCCTGCTATTGGGACTAACAAATTAAGATTTTTGATGGAAATGGTACTCAGATCTCCTCAACGAATTATTTGCACAAGAAACAATGCCAAGAATCTTTAAAATCATTGGATTTCATGCAGATAAATATCTAAATTGTTTCGAAAGTAAGCCATTACCCTGTTCTCCATATTAACCAAACAAGGGTACTCCATACATTTGAAAAACTTAACAGTCTTGGTGGAATTGGGTAAGTAAGCCAGATAATTTTTTTGAATAGTTCAGCAAAAAGAATTGTTGGATTCCTCTTACTCTCAAGTTTCCAAATATAGGAATTCATGTGGTTAATCTGGAGTACATGGAATTTTAGTAAACAGACATGAAATGCAACTAAAATGAAGGAACAACATGGAAAGTAATAAAAAAAAGTCAAATTTAAAGCACAAAAACACATACCATCGTTCAATGACAAAATAAAGGTGTTGAAATTTGTTGTTTGGAGACGAAGTTCCATTCTTCGCTGTCAGTGTAAACAAACCATGCAGCTCATATAAAGGCATTCAGGAAAGTAGTACTTTCTGCTGAAAAATATGTTAGAGTAATTTCATGTTGTCTTACCATACTTTGTCTCTAACTAATTTAACCCACTAACGCCAGTATATTTTGAAGCTGAAAATAAAATTTGTGGGTGGTAACAAAATCAGCGTGCACCCCATCAACCCTCCCCATGGGCAGTCACTCAGTCATGGCAACTTAGATTGATGAATAATTTTTTGGATGTTGAGTAAAGAATTACCACAAACGAAAATTACATATCCTCTAGAATTGCCAGAATTATTGCACAGAAGTCCCAAAACCCCATATTCTTGGTCCCAGTAGCAGGGGAGGGGTGGCATGAAAGGTACCAGGGAGCCATGTTCTCTGCGAACCCTCATGGAGGGCTGTTCGCCACTAACCACAGCATAGGAAAGTAAAGTATTCATATATTCCTGGTAGGAAAGAGCGTACAACTACCATGCAGGAGGGCCCATTGCTAAGTCTGTCTGATGCTCTCTTCTGCTGTGAGTGTTTTCCATTCGGTGCTCCGAATGGAAAACCAGATTCAAGGGTAGTGCATCAAAGTCAGCAGATTGCAAAAGTTTGATATAAGTATTGGGGAAGTGAACAGAAAAAAGCTGTTTTGTTCAGAGAAAGCAAATTACCATACTGGAAGAATGAACAGGGAATTCAGAGAAAATTGTACTTCTGTTTTCATAATAATGCCTGTTAGTCATTCAAGGCAGGTGATCTGAGCTAAACACCTTTGTAACTGCTTTAATGCCCTTTTGTTACACGTCATATTTCCTAAACATAAAACAGTTGAGAAGCTCTTCTTTTATTGAACTTCAAAGATTTCATGTCTTTTTTTAATGATAGGCAAAAAGTTCTTTTGGGTTACACTCTCCATCCCTGATGGCATACTTCCAGCACTACCTTACAGATGGTGCCAATAACAGAAAATGTAAGGTCAATGATGAACCTTATGAGGCACACTAGGTGCTTCTGGTATTTTATTTTTTGAGGGTGGGCTAAATGCTTCTCTAATAACTTTTGAGTCATCTCCATGTATTGATCTGCTTTTTTTTTTTTTTTGGGGGGGGGGGGTATAAGTTAATTTACAGGGAAGATTTTGGACTTGGTCCTATCTGATACACCAGCAGAACAGTTGTTTCTAAAGGGAAGATAGTTTAGAGCCCATGACCATCAGCTGATCTACTCTGCATCATTCCACTAAAGGAAGACAAGCAGACTGCATACTGAAAATTTTACCTCATGCATATACAGCTCCTTTGTTTTGTGGATTGTACACTCTGTACTGCTTAGTAGTATTTAAATTGTGCAAAGAGAATTTTTTTTTTTTTTTTTTTTGCTAAATCACTTGCAGTGTGACTGATATTTAGCAAGGTTGTGTCTGTAGATGAATTTGAGATATTTTGGGGGGACAGTATGGAAAAACATGCAAATTGTTGTGTGGGTATTGTATAAATGTTCAAGGCTGGAACACTTAACCTTTCATATTGTAGGTCTAGTTACGTGTTTTATCTCTTTCGACACAGTGATAAAGTAGAATAAAAATAATATCGATTTTGTTTAACATGCATCAAAATTTACAGCCCATGGCGAATTGTGGATGATTGTGGTGGAGCCTTCACAATGGGTGTGATTGGTGGAGGACTGTTTCAGGCCATCAAGGGCTTTAGAAATGCACCGAGTGTAAGTATTGTTTTTATGGTTTCTCTAGCAGAATCTGCAATTTGATATTTAGCAGTGGAAAAGATAAGATTTTATATTCCATATTTTTTGTGATCCTCATTGTTTTACTGTTACCTTAACCCTTTGACGGCTACTAAGAGGCATAGAAACATTCCCCATAGGTGTCCATGTTCTATATAAAAAGTCGTTTAAGAAATGATTTACTGCACATGAGGGAAATAAAATAAATAAAATAGAAAAAAAGCAACAAACAAACTAACAGCTACAGCAAATGAACCTCACCCCATCACTCCTCTTTACAAGATAGATTTATAGTTGTTTTATTCCTGTTCTTACTTATTCTTTTTGTATTACAGGTTTGAGCAGAAGATTTACAGGCAGTTTGGTAGCTGTGAAACAGAGAGCACCTATTGTGGGTGGTCAGTTTGCTGTGTGGGGAGGGCTTTTCTCCACCATTGATTGCTCCTTGGTGTACATGCGGAAGAAGGAGGACCCGTGGAATTCAATTATTTCCGGTGCTGCTACTGGGGGAATTTTGGCTGCCAGAAGTAAGTGTCTTTTGGGAGAATGTCTCCTTTCTTTTAGGTTAATGAAGTAAAGCATTTCAGGTTATTTGCAAATGATTTCTGCCTTGAATTAGTGAATTATACATTTTATATTATGTATGAGGGAGATTTAGAAAATCTTATAGTGTAGAAATTAACAGAGCCATCTGTATAACAAAAGCAAATTTAAACAACTATACATGTTTGAGTACTTCTGTATATTAGGTATATACTACAGTCATATGAACTAAACTGAAGATGGTATGATGTAGGTAGGAATAGAGAAGGGTAGCGTTTTGGAAAGAAAGGGTTGGATGCTGGATGGTTAATGGGTGTCATTACAAGCAAGAAACATTTATAGATAGAATAGATAATATATACAAAATGAAAAGATTAAAATTGATCTATGGATATATAATAAATCAATAATGCTCATTATAAAAGGTCAGTGAACTTGTTGGATCCGTTACATCATAGCAATCACATGGTTGAAAATATGGACATTAGGTTGCACAAGTGGCCATTCGGCTAGGAGCATGCAAACAATTGTGTGCGGTGACAAGACTGTGGGGCTCCCCTTTGCAAAGTTATTTTGCATAAACCTTTTTACTTTTTTGCCATTTTTCCATAACCATATTTGTCTTTTGATTTGCTGTATCTAGATGGTAATATATTATTTTCCTTGCACAGGCTCTATACCATCGCTCTATATAGTAAATAACTAAGTGCAAGAAGAAAAAGAGAGTATATTTTGTTATTTGTGTCATATATCTTAAATTTTAGTAATATTCAATTTTCTGTACTCTAACCTCTGCCGACAGTTATGGTAGCTAGAAATATGATGCTGAGTTGAGTTTGGAAATGGCTTCTTCCCTGGACCTGGCACTCCCAGACATTACTTTCCACACTCGTTTATTGATGGGAACAATGCAAAAGGCCCCTTCTAAATGCCAAATGTGTCTAATCACACTCCAAGAGGTTTGTGGGCTCGTGGTGAGTCTTTTCTGTCACCCTGGTGTTCGCTCATGACAGCAAGTTCGTGTTACCTGGCCATTTTGTCCCATGGTGGCATGATCATGTCACATACCTCTCATCTAAAGGCTTTTCATGACAGGAGATGGTCATGTCGGATCAGAGGGGTTCATAAAATAACATCATCCCTACGGATGATGTTATGGTCCTGTCATTGAAAAATCTTTGTCGAGGGCTGGATGATGCGAACAAGCTGTCATCGGGCAAAATAGCTGAGGGCTGGGTGACGCGAACTTGCTGTCTTGAGCGAAGGCAAGGGTGGTGGAAAAGACTCACCACTAGTGCACAATCCTCTTGGAGTATGATATTACTCATTTGGTCATAGAAGGGGGCTTTAGCATTATTCCCATTGATAAACGAATGTGGAATGTAATGTGCGTAAGCCATGACTGGAAGAGTGCAGGCTCCTGGGAGGACGCCATTTTCATGGTGTACACAGTATTTCTATCTGCTGCGTCCAGCGGCGCAGGTTGTATTACGGAAAATTGAAAATTACGAAAAATATGATATATGACAAATAACTAAATGTTCAGTACTTTATATTTACTACATAGATGATATGGAGTCAGTGTAAGGAAAATGAGCCATTACCATCAGGATAAAGCAAATTAAAAGATGAATATCGACACTGGAAAATGGCGAAAGAGCAAAAAATGTTTATGCAAAAGAGTCTTGTCACCCCTCATGGGTGTTCCCGCATACCTGGGATGTTGGATACTTACGTAACCCACTGCCCGTATTTTCAGCACATTGATTTCTGTGACGCAACTGGATCCAACTGGTTAATACATTTTTTGTGTAGGATGGAGAAATGTATGAATAAGTTCATCTAGTGCTCAAAAAGATTTGTAGCACTTTGATAGGTTTCCCACTGTCAAGTGATTGCATGTGTTAGATTTCATGAACCTCCAGGCTGAGGTTAACTCCTAGCCCACAGATGACATGGGTTTCATGGCTCCAGGTGATGTTATTCACATCTTTGGACGTGGTTCCAGGTGACGAGTCATTCATGTCATGTTATGATGATGCGTGTTTTACATTTTATGCTGTTCTTTATGAGGAACCCACATGCCCATATCACATACTTTAGGTCATTGCATGATGGAGATCGGGATGTGTAATGCTGTGATTGATTGTTTTGTATGAAGGGTGAATTTTAGTACATAAATCATTCTCCTGCCATGCGTAGATATCACACACCAAAACATGGTGATCTCTTGGTGCTGATATGAACCTATAAGTATCCTATCTTCTATCAATCTCCTTGTGTCAATTACTCACATTGTCTTTTGACGCTTTGTGTGACTCTCTTGAAGTATGACACACAGAAGAGAAGTATTAAAGCCATGGTGGCAGCAGCCTAATATATCACTACAATCTCTTTTGTAAAAATAAGATTTGTAAAAATGAGTGATTTAAAAAAAAAACTATCCCTCAATAAGACCACATTCAATCTTGCACACAGAGTGTAACATACCTTATTTAATGAAATGGATTTTAATGTACATAAACAGGCTGCTACAGGTTTGATCTAGCACCTAAGATTCATATTGTGTATTTATGAATGTACAAAACATTGAAAATCATGTTTTGCATATTATTGAAAAAGAAAAAAAATCTTATCATTTTGTGGGTGTGGCTCAGCATGTCTAAAAAAGGCCCCTAATACCCGGAGCAGAAGCCAAGTGAACTCCACATTCTCCCGAAGCCAATGGGTCAAAGGATAACAAATCTTTGTAGATAAAAATTTCAGAATAGTGTACTACTTGTTAATAGTAGGTAATCTACTCTATCTTGCTTTGCATGCCGAGATCTCAATCTCAATATTAATGCGTAGGGCACTGAATGAGCGCATAACGAGATGAATGTCATTATTCATTCGATTAGGGAATGAAGGCCTGGTGATAAGATTTTCTAACCTGCAGCAAATCCTTTTTAGTTATGATGCATACATTTTCTCTTCTTTCTGTCCTCCTTTATAATTATTTTTACCTACAATCATTGATTGCCGAGCTATCCCTCATTTTCCCCACCATATATAAGAAACAAGTTGCTACTTCTAGATGGAGGACATTAAGGAAAATAAAAATTGAATATATAAAGAATTAATGGAATTGCTGTAAAGCCTTCACCTTTGTTCTTATGAAGATTGTGTCTTATATTCTTATAATTAAATGATGACAGATTATACCCTGGCCTGTAATTTTGGATGTGCAATATATAATCTTTCAATGAAGAAAAGGCAGATTTGAAAGGCAGACAGGACAAAACAAGCACATGACAAAGCTTGACCAGTGTGACACGGGTATTTACTATTCAGCATGCGGACTGTGCTTCAAGACCAGAATAGATTTCACACAGCATCTCTAGGTTAAGATCTGGACATTTTAGAATATAAAATCAATATGTATATGGATATGCAGTGATTTCTTTTTGATAGAGCAGTTAATTATGAAGGCAAACTATAACATATTTTTCTTTTAATTGAGGTAACCCATAAGTTATGAGACTGATTTTTTATGTTTTGCATAAATTTAGGGAATGAAATGTTTATGTTAGTAATAAAATATTTAAGGAGAACCAAAATAATATTGAAAACTTTTTATCAGATGGTGTTGCAACTATGGCAGGCAGTGCTGTCATTGGTGGGGTGCTCTTGGCCATGATTGAGGGAGTTGGCATCCTCCTCACTCGCTTCACCTCGGAACAGTTCAAGCCTGTTGCACCAGGAGAAATGGCCGATCCTTCAGTTCTTGGACCACCGCAGCCCCTTTCCTTGAATCAAGACCCTAATTATCAGTAAATTAGTGTTTTGGGGAAAGAACTACCATCCATACAAAAGAAAGAATATTTTACATAAATTGTGAGCTATGTGACTATAGACTAGGAGGTTCATCCTAAATTATGTTTTACTTTCAACTCACAATATTGCTCTGGAAATGTGGTTGTACTCTTTCAACACCATGAGATTATAACACCTTTTCTGTGTAAAGAGGGATTTCTGCATAAGTTCTCTTTAGTTCCATTGTGTAAATTCAGAAACTTTTAATCAGTAAGAAATGAGAGGAACTGTATGTGTGAAAGTAAATATTGAAGTATTTAGGGAACTTCCCCATATTTATAGCAGTCCTCATCTTAATAACTTCATATGATTTTCTGAGGCAAGATGAGGACAGCTATGAAATTGGAGAAAAAGTATATATATATATTTTTTGTTAAATGCAGTCTTTTTGTGGGGGGGTTGAAGATGACTTCTTAAGTATGAAACTGAAGGAACATTTTGTAAGTTAATCTTAAAAAAGTGAAGGATACAATGATTCTTCAACTTGCTTTTATGAAAAGCTTAATCAGAAGATGCTTTTCTTTCAGGTAGCCTGAGAGCAACTGTATTATTTGCTTCTACCTGAGAGTAAAGCTAAATGGATATATTATGTACATATTGTATATTGTCATAAGATATGCAGACATGTCAGATATACTATATCTGAGTCTTAAATACCTCTCAGATTATAATAGTATGACAATGTTAATGCCTTATTTGGGTGTTACAAATTTAAGTATGTACTTTTGACTGTAACTGTTGATTTTCTACAAAATAATAAAATATCTTTATTTAAAACAGCTAGTTTTAAACCCTGATCCAAATACCCTTACTTGCAAGCTTTTCAGTAAATATGTAGAACAGATTGCTGATAATAGTTTTTTACCTGAGACTCACTGTTCAGGGTTAACCGACAAAGAACATGCCACCATGTGAGCAGGTGCAGATGTGGTATATTAGTGCACTAATCAATCACTTGTATTTACTCAGATTTATTTTGCACAAAAATATTAGTTGTATTTCTGGAAACTACACTATGAGGCATCAGAACATCACAGTTATCTAGTATCCAAGGGGAACTCTGATACAGTCTGTCCAATGTTCTCTACTGCTTCACCTGAGTTTGCTTAAATATAAGATACACATCCTTTAGGATGTATGTCTTTGGTACCGCCAGTACTGTTCTTGACTGATATGATACCTCTTCCCATATGTGAATTCTCAGTCCTGTTTGGTATCATTCAACTATGACAGAAAAGGAGGGGAAGCTACTTGTTTAAAAGCCAGGAAATATGTAATATGTAAATTAGATGTTTCACTCACATGATTTGTAATATATTCTGATGATAACTGCAGATTTAGAAAATGCTCATTACTTGGTAGTTGCTCAATGAATGGTTAATATTTTTTCTAAATACCTCATGATTACATTAACTATGTGACAGTGTTTGAGGGAGGGAGTCTTATAAAAAAAAATTAAGAAAGAAATACGTTGTTAGTCAGTTATACTCAAGAAAAGGAAAATAACAAAGTTATCACCCTTTTGAGTGTCATCGCTTAAATGAGTGTACTTTAATTATACATTTCCATTTTGTGCAATCTAGGTGGTGACAATTTTTAAGAGGGGAATATGACTGAAAAAATCCATCATTTAGGCCCAGTCCACACAGGCTAACTTTGCTTCTCTGTGGAATGAGGATGCCTTAGGCATTTATGCTGATGTCCAAACATTAGTTGGGCAGTTAAAGCCTGGCTGTAATTGAAACAGGATCAAGTGATATGACATGAATTGTAAACACGCAAGATGAAAATCGCATTGTATTTTGTTATAGCTTAATCTTCAGAATTGATGAAAGGACATGAGAACTAATTGCCGCACAATGTCAATTCGTGTGTCTGGCAGCACCTTCAATACCACACCCACCGCCCAACCTTGACAGAGCCAAAGGAAAACCATGTTTTATTGGGGGAAACCTATACGCAGCTTTGCTTTCGTTTTTTTCTGACGTCATAATGAGCAAAGGTTGCCAAGCAAACCTCGCCCGTGTGGGCTTTAGACAATATCCGAGGAAAATGATTCAAATGCACTAGTCTGGGATTTTAAATTTGTTATAAAACTGCAAATGGTTTAAACAGTTTACTATGGGTCTTTGGGGAATGTTATATTTATTTTGTACTTAAAGTAGGCCTCAAAATCATGACATAAATGATATTTGGTTTCATGATGGGGTATATTGATGGATAGTATAAAGTTTTAACATGCCATATTTTGTATAAAAAAGTAAATAAATAAAAGATAAAAAATAACACTACAAGAGTATTCCTTCCTTTGAACTTTGTACAGTATTGTGATCTGATAGGTATATTTATCATATATGCATGCAATATCATATTGAAAAAAATATTTCCAGGTAAAAGAAAGAAAAGGCCAGATAACTGCATGATATCTGTATTTGGTGGGTTACACAAAGTTTTGCTCTTGGAGCAGGTGATGGAGGGGTCGTGTCGAGCTTTGCTGGACACAGGACGACTTCTTACAGGTTAACAACAACAACAGCGGGGCAGAGAACATGTCTCAGTGTTAGTACCACACTTGGGCCATCAAGACTCTGTCACAGCTGCTAGCATGGCTCATGTGCATGGCTCAGGTTAGTGGGTATTACCACGCAAACTACCTTTCAATGAAGAACACAGCAGCCATACACCAACGCTACTCTTTTTGCTATCATGCACAAGTACTACCAACCAACATGTATTAACCAGATTTTTTCTTTAGCTGCCTTGGTATATGGTGCAAGTGTCTGTCTTGCAGTAACTGTAGTTTGGCTGCCTGCATAAAAAAGATGCAGGTCCTATTGCTGCTACTGTAGTCTGGCTGTTCACCTTCCTTAGTACATGGGTGCTTGTCTTACACTCACTGTGATCAAACCTGTTGTTCATCCCAACATCGGTACAAGCAGCAGACCACCTCTTTTTCTAGTGTGAGTCGACTGGATTGGTGAAGTCATGTGTCATGCCTCTTGCAAAAATGCTGCTCATCACAGTGACTGCAACATGACTTGCCGCCTCTTCAAGCACGATGTTCCTAGAAAGGGGTCGTTACCCTGATACGACTGGACAGTATAAGGTGTGTAAGGAAGGACTCTAGACTACTTTGAGAATAGCTACCAGGTATTAATGACAAGCATGTGGGAGTTATTACACCAGGATTACTGAAGGTGTCAAATTGGTACACCGAATTTACTTGAATCTGGAACTGCATGTTCCAGTTTGTAAGCGGAGGTAACATCGAAAAAAACATCGGCACTGACAGTATTATTACATGGAGAACTCACTCCTGGATACTTTGCATGGTAATGTGACGATGTAACTGGCATAGAAGCACTCAAACCTAATTGTGTATTATACTAAAAATGCCAAAAATGTACCATTACCAAAGACTCTTGTGTTCTATTTGCCATGACACTGTGGGAGTTGAATCTTTAGCATATAAGCAAACAAACTTGTAGCATGCTATTACCTACAGAACCAAGATAATAACTTGAGCTGTAGCAAAAGAAGCAGAGTCTTCCTGCATATTTTATAACTTTAGTCCTTGTATGGATCACTAAAATCCCCAACTCCAGTCATCTCTAAAGATATGACCCTTCTTACAACACAATGTATGTTCATTCACCTAACTGAACAAGCTGCCAGACAGCTTTCCTTGAATGCCATTTAGGAACAAAGTTGCAACCTATGTGAAGATATCAGCCAAGTAAAGTCTTGGTCCTAGCTTCCTAGGGGTTCTCAGCCTGTTTATTATACAGGAAATACACGACTCAAAGAACTGCTATCACAAGTATAAAAATGGCTGACATTTGTCACCTTCTTAAAAACCACATTGTTTCTTCTAATACCTAAACAGTAACTGAAAGTATCTTTGTCCTGTTTCAAAGACATGGCAGAGTTATGGGCATGGCTAACACATGGGCAAATAGGACGGGGTCGGGGCAAGACATGCTACCCCAAAACAAGGTTACTGGTGCAGCTTGTACTTCACAATAGTAACCATAACAGCCTTTCAGCTTATGCAAAACATGCATCCTAATAACTCATACTGATGACATGGTATCAAATAGGCTCATACTTTTCTGTTTCAATCTAAAACACTAACACCAATCATGAGCAAGTTTAAAGCACTTGTGGTGCTGATGTGGAGAACGGTCATGCAGAACAAACATGGACCGAGTATAAAACACATTTAGTACATCAAAGAACTAGAGCCATAACACTAATTCAGCAAGAAGAATCATTTTCTTGTTTTTCTTTACAAAACAAAAGGAAAATCAAAAGGTGCTTTATTAGAGTTATGTGCCCAGGATTGAAAGTGTGGATCCACATTGATTGAAAGTATACTTTACGGAGACTGATCCTGCACTATCTCAGTGGGTGAACACTTCTGAGCCCCGACCCCTTGAATTTACCATTATTTGTCATTTAGGCAATGGTTGGTGCTGAGAAGTGTAGAGAAATCCAGTATCACAATGGTTACACGTTGTTGGAAAGTCTAAATCTGGATGTCTTTTCTTGATTTAGCATTTGAAGTTACCACATATTACTTGGGCAATTTATCCTTCAGTGCAATGAAAGACTTCACTCTAAGAAGGGAAATGTACAACTCGATTCTTTGTGGCAACTGGAATGTAATTCAAGAAACGGCATCTAAATTGCTCCCTTAGACATTTAGGCATATTTAAAAATATACCATAACAATGGAGGATATAGATCTACTGTATAGATTTATTATCATGAGGAAGAGGCAGATGTATGGTCAGTGCTTGCATGACAACTCTGTTCACAGATCCAAAGCAATACCTATATTGGATTGTCAAGTGTCTCCGGGAACACCTTGCATTCTTTGTCATCCAAAACATATTCCTTTCCTTCCTAATTAAATGTGAGCAACTAATTTTGAGTTCCGATAATAAGGGCTAATGTGTTTCTTCTTCTTGACAAATTTAGACTTCCGTTCACTGCAATAGATGGCAAATTTGTTTTCTAAAGATAAATATATAAACAGTAAAAACTCTCTACCTCACATCAAACTGGATTGTCACAGATCTGTGACCTAAAGTTTCATGAGAAGAAAGATGAATCACTGGGGAACCTGAGCAAATTGCTTTTCCCTACAAATGTCAGGCCAGAATTCCTAAGAACCTCAAGAGTAGGGTAGGGATTTGAGCACACTATAAAGCTAACAGGCTGTGTCAACCAGCAGTAAACGTGAATTTGTTTAACTCTTTTTCAACTTCAATTATAATGCAATGAACAGGTACTTGCTGATGATTGATCTAAGCATTTTAATCATTTTTATTTTTCATTTTCTTTCTGAGCAATGTTTAGAGCTTGAAAAGGCAATACATAAATAAAAATGTAAATAATAATAACCAAAATTCATATGCTGAAATTAAAATAAAAAGCTCAAGGTGGCTTTTTTTTTGAAAATCAATTGCTGTTCAATACTTAGAACTCTACAGAAGCTTAATGATTCAACCTATTTTTACATATCTACCATGACTAGCGACCAATTTAACCACTTCAAGGTTGTGTGAGAATTCAGGCCTTCAACGATTCTGGAATGATTACCTTATAATACATCATTTATCGTGTCCTCCAAAGGTGCAATGTTTTTGTCTTGTATAAAATAGAGTTGATAATTTTTTTTTCCCAATAGGGAAGGGGGAGGGCATTTTTGCAAGGATTACCCTGCAAAAGCGTGAAGTGCAACTTGTTGAAACTCATTCAGTAAAAACACTAATAATAATAACAAGAAGAAGAAGAAAAAATGATGACAACAACAGTAGTAGTAGTAATTAATGATGATGACAACAACAATAATAATAATAATAATAATAATAATAATAATAATGATAACAATTATAGAAATCATAGTAAAAAATATGAAAAAGTAATAATAATGGTAATGGTAATAGTAATAGAATAGTAATAATAATAATAGTGATAATCATAATGCTGATAATAATAACAACAATAATAATAAAATGCTCGTGAATGCCTCAAATGCAATCCTACATTAAACTCTTGTTGACATACACAATGCTAAGAAGAAGAACAAGGAGGAGGAGAAGAAAAATGCTAACAATAACAATATGAAACGTGAATCACAGTCACCGTCAAAAA
>NW_020869765.1:15000-20000 GCF_003789085.1 Penaeus vannamei | reverse complement strand
GAAACTTCTATCGTCCTGCGCGTCACTCTTTGAGGAGACGAGTGAGAGAGGCCCACTGGCACTGGTCGTGTGTTGGTGGGCGAAGGCAAGGTTACCCTGTAGGGCAGGTGAGGCACTGGCAGCATGAGCCTGGCTGGTTAGGGTCACCTGTGGGCACACACGGTAATTATCACGCTCCATGTGTGCGGGTGAGCAACATGTAGGGGAGTGACTGATGGTGGAGTCGTCGTTTACACTGGCTGGGGGGTTCATGGTGAGGTGGTTGGGCTCTGGCAAAGGCTGTGTTATACTGCTGACATGATGGTCCGGGTCTATTAGGGGTTGAAGTACAGTGGATGTGTTGTGGTTTGGGCTGGTCTCTTGTAGATTGGAATTATCTAAATCCTGGTGAGCTTGGAGGTTCAGGTCGTCCTCCTGTGACGGTGGTGGGTTGGGGGAAGCCGCCTGGGAGGTCTGGGAGGCACGGTCCATCACAGGCTGAGGTACACCGGGGAAGCCTGGCAAAAGGGTGGGTGGTGCAGGAAGGTTGTCTTGTAGGTCTCCTAGCGAGGGGTGAAGCACCTGACTAGGAACACTAAGCCCTTCGACTGTGGCTCCTGAAGAAGCACTGTCTTCATTATCAGAAGCTGCAGCGGCCGCAGCGGCTGCCATGCATTGCTCAACCATTTCGGAATAGTAATGCGGGGAGCACAAATAGTCTTTCAGTCGCTGAGGTAGTGGCAGCTCACCAATCAGGTCACGGCGGACATGCTTCACAATAACAAATCTGTGGAAATAAGAATCTTTTTAAGTTGACTGTATCTTATGGTTAAATAAGTCATAGTGTATTTATTTCTCATTCCATATTTAAAAGTATACATCCTGAAAGCCAATTCCTCTTATAGAATAAAGAAAATCAATATCTGCAATCAGGTAAAGGTAATGGTAGATGATAACAGTGAGTTTTCACCAGAATTTTTTTTTCAGCATTGTATGCACACACTTCTAAAACATGATATTTAAGAAAATCCCATATAATAAGATACCAAATGATAGCCTTACCGACACAAATGCTGAAGACTCTGAATGTGCTTAAAGCGAGACACTGGGTGGAGAAGCTGAACCCTCATGGGTCCCAGGACAGGGCGACGGTGCAGGAAAAACAAATATCGGCCGCTACGAGAATGTTCCACAGCATTTTCAATGAACTCGACTATGGTCTGGCTTTTGAACTTGGTAAACCCACCAAAACTGAAATTTCCTGCACAGAAAATTGTATTCATCAATAACCATTCACTAATCTTTCACATCTTCAACACAGTAAAATGACTGATACCTAGTGATATCAGATGAAGAATTCATCAAACTTTGAATATAGGTGAAAGCTTTTCTTTCATTATCTATCTCTTTTTATCAGAAAAACAAGAAAAAAATCACATTTCATTGAGTTACTGACAGCCAAAAAAGTAAGATTAAGGTCAGATATGTTCATAATGATTAGCTTCATGACAGAGCCATAAAAAAAATACAATTTAACCTAAAAAATCCACTTGTCCAACATTCATAACAAAACTTTATGAGTAAAAGGAGAGAGAGGAGGAGAGGAGAGGAGGAGAGGAGGAGGAGGAGGAGGAGAGAGGAGAGAGAGGAGGAGAGCAGAGAGAGAGAGAGAGAGGAGGAGGAGAGAGAGAGAGAGAGAGAGAGAGAGAGAGAGAGAGAGAGAGAGAGAGAGAGAGAGAGAGAGAGAGAGAGAGAGAGAGAGAGAGAGAGAGAGAGAGAGAGAGAGGAGAGAGAGAGTTGAGAGTGAGAGAGAGAGAGTGAGAGTGAGAGTGAGAGTGAGAGTGAGAGAGAGAGAGTGAGAGAGAGAGAGGAGAGAGAGAGAGAGAGAAGAAGAAGAGATAGAGAAAGAAGAGAGAGAGAGAGAGAGAGAAAGAGAAGAGAAAGAGAAGAGAAAGAGAAAGAGAAAGGAAAGAAAGAAGAGAAAGAAAGAAAGAAAGAAGAAGCCAGAGAAAGAGAAGAAAGAAAGAAAGAGAAAGAAGAGAGAAGAGAAGAGAGAGGAAAGAGAGAGAGAGAGAGAGAGAGAGAGAGAGAGAGAGAGAGAGAGAGAGAGAGAGGAAGAGAAAAAGAGAAGAGAGAGAGAAAGCAAAAGAAAGAGAGAGAAAAGAAGAAGAAGAGAGAAAAGCAAAAGAGAGAGAGAGAAAGCAAAAGAGAGAGAGAAGAAAAAAAGAAAAGGAGAGAGAGAAAGCAAAAAGAGGGAGAGAGAGAAAGCAAAAGAGAAGGAAGAAAGAAAAAAGGAAAAAGAGAGAAAAAGCAAAAGAGAAAGAAAGAAAGAGAAAGAGAAAGAAAGCAAAAGAAGATACAGAGGAAAAAAAGAAAGAAAGAAAAAAAAATAGAAAGAGAAAAAAAGAGAGAAACAAATCAAAAGAAGAAGAAAGGAAAGACAGAGAAGAGAAAAGTGAAAGAAAGAGAAAAAAGAAAGAGAAAGAAAAGAAAGAGGAAAGAAAGAAAAGAGGAAAAAAGAGAAAACAGAAAGAAGGAAAAAAAGAGAAAAAGAGAAGAGAATGAGCAAGAGAGAAGAAGAAAGAGAAGAGAGAGAGTGAGAAAGGGAGAGAGAGAAGAGAGAGGAGAGTGAGAAGGAAGAGAAGAGAGAGAGAGAGAGAAGAGAGAAAGAGAGAGAGGAAGAAGAGAGAGAGAGAGAGAAAGAGAAGAAGAGAAAGGAAAGAGAGAAGAGAGAATGAGAGCAAGAGAAAAGAGAGAGGGGAAGAGAAAGAGAGAGAGAGATAGAAGAGAGAGAGAAAGAGAGAGAGAGAGAGAGAGAGAAGAAAGAGAAAAGAGAAAGAGAGAGAAAAGGAGAAGAGAAAAGAGAGAGGAGAGAGAAAGAGAGAGAGAGAGAGAGAAAAGAAAGAGAAAGAAAAGGAAAGAGCGAAGGAGAAAGAGAGATATTCTCAAAACATAAACAAAAGAAAGGATGAGCTCAAAAACAAAATCTAACACATTCAAACACATACTATTAACCTCTCTTTCTCCAACCTTTTGAAGGAAATCTAACATATTCAAATTGTACACTCTACCTTGATCATGTTCAATCCTGACGTGCCGAATGAAGCCATTGAGCTTGAAGGTAAGGGAGAAGATGTAGTGGTGGTCAGACGAATCCCTCACAATGAAGGACCCATCGGGTTCGTTGGCCAGCACCTTCTCGGCTGCCTCCCCGCTGATTGGACCCCAATACCACCCACACTGGCAGGGGATGGGGGGGGAACCATTAAAAATAATGTGCTTTACACACATGCACTCACACACAAATATATACCTTTATAAACATAACATTCAAAAACAAGTAAAATGTGGTAAAAAAATATGCATTTCTTTTCTGTTCAGAAATCTCTTACTTACATCTTTGACTTTTTCAATGATGGAGGCAAAGTCGCAGCCTTCCTCTTCTCTGCGCTCACTCCCAGACTCTGTCTGCGACTTACTGTTGGCATCTTCCTCCTCCCCGGTACTGGGCAAGGGCAAAGGAGGCAGTGCACGGTTGGTGACAATAGCTGGTGATCGTGATGGGGGAGCGCTGTTCTGCTGAGGTGCTGGGGCTACAGTCGCAGGTAGGTCATCTGCCTCTGCTCTGTGGTTTCCCAGGCATGACAGCAATCCAGTGTTAATGCCATTGGAGTGGCGGTGGTTGCTGTGATGGTTCTGCTGGTTGTGGTGGTTCTTGCTAACGGTGGTTGTATGGTTGGCTGTATTGTTGGGTTTTGGTCCTGAGGCGGGGGAGCCAGCCAGGGTTGTGGTCCCATTGCCGGCGATTTCTGAAAATCCCTGAGATGCAGCGTCCACACAGCTTCCGCTTTTCAATCTTGAACTACTAGATTTGGTTCCCTTTTTCAGACCAAATATTGTAATAAGGGTGTTACGGATATTACTAGATATACTTTTGCCTTTCTTTCTGTTGTCCTCAAGACGCCCTTCAGAGCTGTCTTTTCTTTTGCATGACTTCATTGAAGTAAATGGAATTATTCTGCATATTTTAGATTGTTCATGAGCTACTTTTCTCTCTTGTTGAACTCTATGAGTCTTGTTACAGTTTATTGTGTCATCAGACTCGTGGAAGGACTTTCTAACTTCCTCTAACGTCATGTGAATGGGTTCATGATTTTCTTTGCTGGGGCCATGCTTTGGAGTCATGCTGAGGGCACAACCAATGTTACTGGGGACACTGTGACGCTTGCTGACCCTTAACAATTCACCACCACTGACTGATGCGACAGATTGACCTGAGTGCTGTCTGCTCCTCGTCACACTACTCTCCTTGAGCTGCCGGCTACTGCTAACGTGATCGGAACTACTCACTCTCTTGGAACTGGCATCATTCAGCACACTGGCACTGGCACTGTTCTTACCATGTCTCCGGTGATGTCTCTTCTTGGGCTGGTGCATAATGGCCTTTGGGTGTAGTATCTGCCCTTCCTTCGGCTTCACTACATCTACTGGCACTGCATAGATATCTCCATCTAGCGGCACGTTGTAAATGTCACTTACATCGCTGTGGTTGGTTTTGGAAGTAGGAAAGAGCAAGGCATCATGTGACACAGCGCCGGTGATGAGGTGGGAGTCATCCATGCGAGGGCCAGAGCTGACCAATGAGTCATGGGAGAAGGAGAGACTTGAGCCCAAGGAAGATCGGGAGTGCGGCCGGTGCGAGGGGCTGTAGGGTAGCTCTGGCGTCCAGCACAAGCCTGGGCTCCCACAAGACAGTCCAAGGAGGGGAATGCTTGACTTGCGACTCCCTTTGCTCCCACCTACAGCCCACCAGTTGCTCTCCTTCCTCTGGTACTCTCCCCCCCCCTGACACATTTGATGGACCATCCTATTGAACAACTCACAGTCAGTGCCTCCTCAAGCACTTGTTTCACAAACAATGACGCAAACTTATCAATCCACACACAACCCTCTCTGGCCATACGCTCAACGTCACTACTGCTGCCATATGTCAGATCGTCTTTCTGTTTTCTTAAAACACA
>NW_020869765.1:5000-10000 GCF_003789085.1 Penaeus vannamei | reverse complement strand
GCGTCTCGCGTGTTTACACCAACACATCTCCGGGCGTTCCTTTATCTTTCCTTTGACAAGGGAAAGTAGCACTCAACTCATATTTCTGTCGAGTATGACACTACAAATTGGTGACCACTCACTTGGGCAAAGACGAGCAAGGTTCGCTGTCCAGTGGACGCAAGTATGGCCTGTATGGTTCATGGCGATAAGGGTGGGATCTACATGGCACGGTTGAGAGTTTATTAGCCTACGCCTGGCTTGTTGCAAGGTTTCGCTGACGGGGCACTCAGGCCAGGCTCGGAGGCGCCGCACTCTGACTCACTAGTGCCACAGACACTCACAATGTTCCTTGCGTTACCCTCACTTTGGCACTCCCATTCCACACACCACGGTGTTGCTGCCCCTGACACCCGGTCCTTGGCTTCCTGACACTGTGTCAATAGCCTAGCCTGTGTCACGTCCGGTGCCATCCCCGGACCCGCTGTGCGGTCGCGCGTAACAGTGCCACACTCGTGTACACACTCGCACTAACTGTATCACTTGACATTCATTGGTGCCGATTGCGAGCAGGGGGCACAGGGAACACTCGCGGGAATGCTGTGCACGGCTGTGGCGGTGGAAGAGGGCAACGACAGAGGCGTGAGGAGCACAACAAGCTGTGTGCTGTGGTGGCGGCGGCCGCGGCTGTGTGTAGAGTACGCACGGGGGGCGAGAGCGCGGGGGAGGCGGTGGGGGCCCCAAAGCGCGTAGTAAGACACACGTCCGAATCCCCGCACTTTCATAATTGGCTAAATCGTCTCAAGGCGGCGACGACGGCGTGGAAGCCTTGCTGCGGGCCAAGGTCTTCGAGGGAAGGGCCTTCTTCGGCTTCTCCTACACCACCCAAGTTCGAGGCAGTGGGAGGCGGCGGCGGCGGCGGTGGCGTGGCTCCGTCAGTGCCTGCATCGTCCCCTCCCCCAGCAGGCCCCGGACCCAATAACCTCGCTACAATATCCTACACACACAACGGCGGCTCCTGCCTCCTCCCCCAGGTGCCGAGGGCGAAGTGGTCGGTTAGCAGCTCAAGGAGCACGAAGAAAGCCAGCTGGGCTCCCAGACACCATGGCCGTGGGAGGAGCAGAAGGCGGTCATCGGCGAGCGCTGTGGTCAGCTGCTGCAGGGACACCTGGCACACGAGGCGCCGGCCCACCCCTCCCCCTCCCCTGCACCTCACCTTCCCTGGCATTCTTCCTGGCACTGAACCCTGACAGCGGCTGGTCTACCTTTCATGGCGGCGATCGGAGGACAAGCAGCGGCAGCGAGGAGGCGCTGGCACGGTCGGCACTGCTCTTGCCGCTCACCAGCCCGGGAATCCTAAGCCGCGGCCACGGCGCCCCGTCGGATTCGAGTGCAAATTCTGACGCAGTCGCAGAGGGCGCGGGAGCGGGTGCCACCCCGACCTGAGCACTAAATCAATTTCATTTTCACCCTTTCCACAGCGCATCGCCCGTGTGCCACTCGCTTCCGTACGGCGGTGGCACCAGGGCGGCTCTCGCTCATCTTGTGGGGAGGGAGCGAAGGGGGAGAGAGAAGAGAGGGAGGAGAGAGAGAGGGAGAGAGAGAGGCGAGGGGACTGACCTCGCAGCCAGACCTACCTCATGACTCCACACCGACCTTGCACCAGGAAGGGCTCTGACGACACTCCGAGCACGGCCCTTCGGCGTGGCGAGCCTCCGAGACAGGATCACAAGGGAAGGAGAGGAGAGGCGAGGAAGGAGAGGAGAGGAAGAAGGAGGGGGAGGAGGGAGGAGGGAGGCAGTGTGTGGCGGCGGAGTGAGTGAGTGAGTGAGTGGATACAAAGGGCGGTCGCCCCGCCATTCATGCGCAGTGGGATCGATAATGCCGCGGGGAACACACACCGTCGCCGTCGTCCTCCTGGCTGCCTTGCCCTTCACCTCGCCATCCTCGCCGCCCGCACCCACACCTCGTCGCCACTCGGGACCGCCTACACGCACCCACACCTTGCCGCGCCGCCCGTCTGCCCGCCCGCTCACGCCCGAAACCCTTTCTCGCCACCCGCGACGCCCACTCGAAACACACCCTATCCCCCACACCCACGCGTCTAGCCAGAAGTCGCCCAGTTTGAAGTTCCCGACCGCCTGTGTCTACGGCCTATGTTCACGAGTTGCCCGATTGCCCGCACGCCACACACCCAACGGCGGCTCCGGATTCACCTGCACACGCACCGCCCGACGTCCACACCGCTGCAACACCCTCGCACGCAATACGCAATGCAATTCCCCTACATTACGCCAATACATATTTTGTTGCAGTTATCCCTGCAATCACACAAGGGGAAAAACAAGACCCAGAACCAGCAGAGCCATAGGCATCCCTGTCTCGCCCAACTCAAGCCCCTCCCGAGCCAAAGACCGAAAACCGGTCCCCGAAGCACCCCAGAAGAGTGGAGGGCCACGTCCCCGCCCTCTAAAAGGGGAGACCCCAAAGCCCACTCCCCAAAAGGAACTCTGATACCCCCGTCGGATGCGCCTAAAAAGGACCTGCCCCTCAAAAGCCCTTCCCCTGAAATAGGTCCCTCCAAACGCCGCGTGCGAGAGAGCATCGAGGCCCTTCTTGGCGATGTTAATTACCGCGCGGTTTCGTCTTCGTTCACCTGTTGATCGCGTGCGCGCACACACGCACACACACACACACACACGTCGCCTTGGCAGCCTTCTCACACCTCGGTTACGACCATCTTGGCCAGGCCCCCCCTTCTCTCTCTTTCTCTCTCTCTCTCTCACTTACTGTCCGACCCTCTCACACACTTGTCCTCGTGGTGTATACATTGTGTGGCATGAGCATGTGTTTCTTTATTTCTTTGTGTGTGTGTGTGTGTGTGTGTGTGTGTGTGTGTGTGTGTGTGTGTGTGTGTGTGTGTGTGTGTGTGTGTGTGTGTGTGTGTGTGTGCGCGCGCGCGTGCGCGTGAGTGTGCGTGAGTGTGCGTGTGTGTGTGTGTGTGCGCGCGTGTGTAATTGTGGTGTATATGTACATCTCTTTGTGTTTGAATATGTGTGTGTATAAATAGATGTAAATGTACACGTGTCTAAGTTAAAGCAATTATGTAACTCAATGTGTAGATATGGACGTGCGTAGGTCTGTGTATACACTGGGCATTTTCGTGCAGAGCGGGGTGGAGGAAGTGAGGACATACACTAGACTTTAGCATTCGAGGCATGGCGTTCCTGCTCCGACTTCACTCGAACTAACTACAGTTTTCTAAACAGTGAAATGTCATTATCAGCACTACAGCCACAGTCACTAAACATAAGCGCAATACTCGCCATCATCCGTAGAATGATAAATCGACTGTAGAAGAAAATAAAAAAGGAATAATAAAAAGCAAACTATAAAGATACAAAGGAGGGATAGAAATTGCATGTATAAAGCAGGTCTACAACACAACACTTCCACGACACATGCAGACACCTTCTGCCGCCCGGTACGGTAAGCTCTAGCAGACACTCGAGCACTCCCGCCCACCGCCCCCTTCTCTCTCTCGCTCTCGCTCTCTCTCTCGTACCCTTCTTTCTACCTACCTGTCTCTCCTCCCTTTCTTTTCCTGCCAGTCAGCCTTCCTACCTAATCCTTCCTCCGCTCTTCGTGCCCCTCCCTTCCATCTTTCTCTTCCTCTTGTCTGCAATCCTCTCCCCCTCCCCCTCGTTAGTTTCTGTCTGTCTTTCTGTTTGTCTCCCTCTCCCTTCCTCTCTTTCTCTCTCTTTTCCTTCGTCTCTCGCTTTGCCTATAGGTCTACCTCTCTCTTTTCCCTTTCCCTGCCCTTCACCCGCCATTCCGCTTTACCCTCGACACCAGCAGCGCCTGGCATTTCGTCTACACCCTTACATTACGTCGAAACAAACCCGTTCAGGATAACAAAGGAAAACATAAAGACTCGCAAATGGCCACTAATACGTCGTAACAAAATTAAAGTCTTCGAGGGGGATGAGTTCGTCCTGAGCGGGGAGATTATTGGGGGCTTCTCCGTCGTATAGAGCCTAGGTTAGACTGACGAACTTCCGGTGTCAAATCCGTCTTCCGTGTATCTATGTTGCCTTTTTATTCTTAGCATGCATCTTTCGCTCTGTCTCTGTACCTGTATCTGTCTGTCGGTCTGTCTCTGTCTGTCTGTCTGTCTGTCTGTCTGTCTGTCTCTCTCTCTTTCTCTCCCTCTCTCTCCGTGCATCTGTGTCTGCGGCTTTCTCCCTCCTCTTCCCTCCCCTGCATCCAACCGCATCTCGCCCGTTCCCATCAACCTCCCTCCCCCTCGTCCCTCGCTCGTCCCTGTCCAGGTATGTGGGATCCTGCAGACTTCCTCGCTGAATAATTGGCAGTCATTAATAATCGACAATTACCACTTCAGGGAGATCGGCGCGAGGAGGACGGAGAAGCCAAGACAGATACATCCCCCAGACGAGAGTGCCACGGATAACGCAAACGCCTGGCGCACGCGCGCGCATGTACACGCACAAACACACATATCCAAACATACCCCCCCATCTCTCTCTTTTCTCTCAAACACACAAACGCACACGCACACGCACACACACACCACCAGATAGCAGTGGCAGCCACGCGTAGGGGGGGGGGGGATTGTTACAAGGAGGGAGGCACTATACAAGGGTGCCGCACACCAGCGCCAGTGCCAGCCGTGCGGAGAGATTGAGCTGCACGATTGATACATCCTACACCATGGAGTAGAATTTTCCTGAAGGCATGCTCTCTCTCTCTCTCTCTCTCTCTCTCTCTCCTTCCCTCCCTCACCCAATTCCCTCTTCCTTCCCCCTCTCTCTCTTCTTATCCCTCTTTCTCCAACACCACACACACACACACACTCTCTCCCCACCCTCTTTCTCTTTATCCTTCGCCTCTCTCTTATTCCACTCTACCCACCCCTCTTTATCTATTTACATTTTATCGATTATTGTTTTGCCTGATGGAGGGTGGGGATGCGAGGCAGAAAAAGGGATGACAAGAGCGTT
>NW_020869764.1:195690-199064 GCF_003789085.1 Penaeus vannamei | reverse complement strand
CTCCTCCTCCTCAGCCGCGAAAGAATGCTAAACCCAGCAGGTGGGGCACTGTCCCCCGAAAGAGCGGACCTGATACTGCAGTTATTTTATTGTGTTGGAAAACTGCGCTCATGATTAGATATCTTGGAAATTATTCAGTGGGTTGGAAATAATACAATCGGCTCTGGCTAGGAAGGAAAGAAAAGTTTGAATATGATTTCAATATTTTTTGTTTTTTTTTTATCTCGTTTCCCTTTAGTCGACAAGACAGAGCGAACTGGCGACGTACAAAGAAGAATTGAATATACGACATACAATTCCACAACACACACGACACACCGCACGCGATATATACATATAGCATACCAACCATATATACATATTCCTATACCATACATAATATGTGTGTGTGTGTGTGTCGTGTGTGTTAGAAAGGTTAAGTAAAGGATGAAAAAGGTGAACATCCATATTAAGATCATTCGACTAACATAAACTCCCTTTACTCTTTATCTTTCAAGAAAATTTCAACAGCGAAAAGTCTCTACAAATCACTACAGACGGAAAGAGCAGATTTTAGGCCCTAATATTCAATTTGTAAACGTTTATTCTTTCGATGCTTAGACCAAGGAACAATGTTGGAATTTTGGCAGGCTCCGATTCTTACTTCTGGAGGAATACGAACATGCCTCTCGCCTCCGGTGCAGCCCTTATCGGGATGGAAACCCTTTCTCCTGCCTCTGTTTCTGTGTCTTTTTGTGAATCTGTCTCTCCGTTTGTCTGCCTGTCTGTCTGTCTCTCTTCCCGTCCACTATTCTCTCTCTCCTTCCTCTCATCTCAACTTCTCCCATCCCCTTCCTGTTCTCTTCCTCCCTCTCTCTCGCCTCCCTCTTCATAGCTTCTCCTCGTCATCTATTACACACCACACACCACTCACTGGCTTTGTTATCCTCTCTCTCTGTCCCACCCCCCCTTGCCCTTTCTTCATTCAGACCCTTTCCTTTTCTTTCACTTCTATCTACCCTCCTACCCCCTCCCTCCCTCATACTCTACCTTCCCTCCTCCCTCTCCTCCACATTCAAAACTCCCTTCTGCTAAGTCGCCACAGCTCGAAGAAGAAACGAAACGATAGGATTATAGCAAAAACAGCACAACACACACATAGCGCCCCCTCCTTCCCTCCCTCCTGGATAACAAGCGGGCGGGCAACCGCGATCTCTTGCCTTCGCAAAATTGAGCGGCAAGAAAAGTATTTGATCTAAGGGACAGCAACACAAACCAGGAAGGCAAAAGGCGACCCGCGGGGGAGGCTTCCGAAAAACTGCATTACCCTTTTTCTTGCACTGCTCGACCGTGTGATGGACGCAGCAAATTAGAGAGGAAGGGAAGGGCTCGAAGAATAGTCTTGGGCCGCAGGGAAGGACGAGAGTTAAGGTATTCTGCCAGAAACATAGGCTCCGATTTTAGTACATATATATATAGTATATTATATATCAATATATAATATATATAATAATATATATATATAATACCTACTTCACCCACTACTATATACTAACCTATACTAACATCGATATAACATACTACTGTATGTATAAACCATAGCTTTATCAAGTACATATGTCACTTTGCATAACCACCAGTACACCATACAATGTAATGTACTCATACTCGTGTGATATATAGTATATATATTATATATATATATATATTATATATACTATATACTATACATATACCCTGTTTGCCATATCATAATATAACTATCATTATATATATATATATATACTACTTAATCACACTAAATATATATATAGTTATTATATATATATATTATATATATATATAACCACCACAAACACTATCACTACCTATTACTCATACCCCATAACTAGCTATATCACCTCTCCACACTAATATATATCACTCACTATACCTCCATATATAACCTACACTCACTACTACTCACCCTACCGCTAACGCTACTACTGTTGTGTTGCTCTCGCTCGTCTCAGTGTATTATCCACGCCTGTAATAACTTATCATAAACCTATATATATATAATACTATATACCCTCAACCCCATCAACCTAATATACTATATACTACATTATAATACTATACTATACCTATAACTACCAAAATTCATAATCTACCACAATTCAAATATGTATACTATACACTACAATATAACTACTATATACTAATCACTATAATTACACCTACACTACCCTCTACCCTATACTACCCTACCTATACATTACCCTATCATGACCTATATAATACCTATACTATCATATAAATCACCCTACCCGTACTACCTCACCTACGCACTACCCCGAAACCCCCCTACTAGACATATAGTATATAACATATATACATATATAATATATATATATATACTATATCGGCATACATATCCACCCCCTAACATATACTCATATGAACCAGAGAAAATGACCTAGAAATTTTGGGGTTCTGATTTCATCAAGTGAAGATTAAAGGGGATTGGTGTGTAAATATAGAGTATAACTTAATAGGTATGAGAGTTAGGTAGAATATGGAGATAGCAATTGAAATGGTGAAAATAAATGTTGTGTGATGTGGTGGAGAATGGATAGACGAGCAGATAACAGATATGGAGGAGAGGGATAAGATAAAAGAAAGAGAGGTTTATATATTAAAATATATATTTATTACATATACTACCTATCACGTATACTACCGTAACTATACTACTACTATATATTACCTCACGCCAAGCATACCTAATATATATATATTATAATAATACATATGTATACCTTGTATGTATATATACTATATACTATATAAGTATATACTACTTATACTCGTTCATACATATACTCTTATATATATATATACTATATATATAAATATAGCTACATAAATAATATAATAAATATACTACTAAATATAACTACCGCAATAATACCTATATACCCTAATACAACTATATATATACTACATATCACTCATATATATATTACTACACCCACCTAACCCTACCCCCTACCGCCCCACCTACTACCATATATACCCCGTCTATATACCTATAATATATTCTATATATGCAATGTGTGGTGTGTGTAACATATATCATGTTACTACCACATGTGTATATAAATATAACGCTCTACATACACTCTAATGTATATCTATCAATATACATATATACTCATTGGTATATGTATACCTAATGTATATATAATATATATATATCTATAACCCTAACCTATCACTAATATATATACCTACCTATATATGTATACCACATATAATACCGTTTTAACCTATATCACCTACCCAATCATATACCTATGCTATATATAACACACAACAACACAACACACACAACCACACAACACAGCCCCAAC
>NW_020869764.1:185690-188190 GCF_003789085.1 Penaeus vannamei | reverse complement strand
TTCTTAATACCATGACCTGAGAGCACACACACACACACACACACACACACACACACACACACACACACACACACACACACACACACACACATACACATATATATATATGCATATATATTGTATGTATATGTATAAACACACACATACACATATATGTGTGTGTGCAAAACACACACACACACACACATACATACACACACACAGGCGCGCGCGCGCGCGTGTGTGTGTGTGTGTTTGATATGTATATATACACACAAGGGGAAGTCAAAGAGCCCCCGGAAAAGTGCTGCGGCTCCCACGTGGACCGGGCTAAACAAGTCAAACCATGTTAAAACTACTCAGGATTTTTTGGTCAGATGAGACTGGGGACGCCATTCAACTTCTTGTCAGTAGAAAAAAAGTTTCTTGCGACACTGAAATGGAAGGAAAGAAAAACTATTAAAAAAGTGCAACAAGTGTGGAGATTCTACCAAGTCTAAAACAAATAGAGTGGTTTTAAAATACGACATGAAAGACGACCAGATAGAAAAAACCGTCAACTGCAAGGACAGGAGAAGCCTTGTTCTTCTGCAAACATCGAATTACACTTGCTGTGTTTTATAGGGAAGCGGGAATCTCGCGAGGTTTAGTATTCACCAATATACATGAGAATCTTAATGCAAGCTTTCCTCGTTGAGTACTGAGAACGCTGCACAAGTACCAGCTGGTTCAATGAGATGTCAGAGGACCATGAAGTGACCTCTCTTTAGCGTCCCTGGCCAAGATGGGAAACAAAGAAGCAGATTTCTTATACGCGGGTCCTCGCTGGGAACGCAGTCTGGTCTTGTCACTTCGACCCAAAGAGAAAAAATCAAGCTTTGGTTATCACGGGGTTCGAGATAGTTTTTGATGTTATCCTGGAACTATAAAATTAGTTCTCGTAAGATGTCCACTGTAAAAAAAAAATAATAATAATAATAATAAATAAATATTCAAAGCGTCGTGAAGAAAGAACTCATCAGGAACAATTATGAAAGAGTGTTGCGGAAGGTGAGTGCTGCTAAGAAATGGCGAGGGCCGTTGCGGAAAATGCGACGACGCGCTGGCTCTTTCATGGAGGCCTACTTGACGTGAAACTCGTATGAAAATCCCTCCCCACTCCTTTACACTCCTGATTTTTTTCTCGTTTTAAGTGTTTAGAAGAGTATTTAAAAGCGTCTTTGAGTACCGCTAGATACACAGTTTCATCAAAAAAGTATAAAGAAAAGGCCCATGAATTCTTCAGCGAAGGTTTGCCGCAAAAAAGGAACACCGTTTTCAAAATTAGAGGAAGAATATGTGAAAAAGTAATTGCGACAGAAAAAATAAAGGTATATTTCATTTTGGGGGAACTTTTTGACTTATTTCGTATAAACAACCACACACACACACACACACACACACACACACACACCAAAAAAAAAAAAAAGGAAATCCATGTTCGTCATCATTTCTGATCCCCCAAAAGAAAAAGAAAAAAACATATATATATATATATATATATATATATATATATATATACATATATATATATACAATAAATAAATATTAAGTTTTCACATCCATTTCCAAATCAGTATTTTTATAGACACTAATCACTTTCTAATTATCCTCCTTACGTAAAGAAAATCAAATTATATCAACATAGATGTGAATTCACTTTCACAGTGAACAATAAACCTGTTTAACTGGCATACTACGACAAGAGAACATTCCACTCCCTTATGTATACGTCTCACGCGATAAGTATCAATAAGCACCAATAGTCTCTAAGGTTGATTATCCTCTCGCTCTCTCCTATAAGATAAGTACCTCTGATCGCAAGTGATAAGCCTTGACTGACTTTCCTATTCATTAATAACAGTAAAAAGATAACTGATATACCTTATAATAAGCGTGTGGAGAGTGCTTATGGTACACCAAAAATGTTCCTTTTTCTCAGCCAAACTTAATTCAGCAGATTAGGTGATATCGTCACGGAACAAAATCAAAACATGTGTTTCTAGAGAGTTCTCGTTGTTATCCTGTTTCTACAACATTAGTTCTCGCATGACGTCCACTAGAAAAATACATTCCGTATTGCAATTATTGGTAACAGCAAGGAATACACAGGTGAAGTTATATTACGTGTATGCGTGTTTGCCAGTCCGTCCATTGTCGACACACAAGCGCGTAAAGTTTCTTACTCTCTATGTATGAATCTGTGTCTCTCTATCTATTCCTCTGTGGACCTGCTTGTCTGACTGCCTGATTGTCTGTCTATCTTTGCATCAATTTCTCTACTAAAATAGAAAAATACAAATCTATATTTATTCGAATGCATATCCATCATGCATAGACAACTAATAAGAACAAGCGTTGCCTTTGTCCATCTGTGCATGCAGACACGCAGCAGCACCTTCCTTAGGCCTCCATAATTCATCCGTGCACAGCTGAATACAATTCGGGAATTGTGTATGATTACTTGCCGACGGAAATTTTA
>NW_020869764.1:153190-158190 GCF_003789085.1 Penaeus vannamei | reverse complement strand
GTTAGATGTAGTCCATGGCTCCTACTGCCAGACCAATCCATGTATTGACTTCCAGGTCCGACAGCCCAGAGGCGTGAACTGCACTACTAAGGTATGTAAAAGCTCTCTGTGACTTCAACGTCTGTACCACAAGCATCAATAGACTGAACAGGTTCTCCAGGGGCCAAAAACATGGGATCCTGGTCTTAGTCCAGGAGACCTCTAAGTCCAGGGGCTTTGCATCATTGCTGAATGCATCAAGAGCCACCACCTGAGATTCCAGAGTCTGTGCCCATTATCCAGTTCATGCAAGTGTTTAAAAGTGTTGTTGCCTCACTCCTGAACAAATATAAAGCTCGGCAGGCACCCTCCACACTTTGTAACACTGAGTACCAGTACATGAGCTTGGTATCAAACAATAATTCCTGTTGGAATCCCACCAAGTTGCAGGATTTCCCATAGTGATTCGCAATGCACCGAGTCAAAAACCTTCTTGTGAATGACAAGCTGCAAACAGCTCACGGCCGAACTCGCGACGGTGTTCCACTATGCCTTGAAATGCTAGGATACAGTCAACTGTGGACAGTTCCGGTCTTTGGTGCCTCAGTAGGTGGGCACTGATCCGTTTTAGAAGGATGTGGGAGTAAACCTTGCCTAAAATTACACAGTGTAATACTACAGTCCCAAAGATCCCAATTCCCCAACCAGAGAAGGACGCCCACGCCCCTCACAAGATCTAAGGAAATGGAACCGGAGTGCAGATGGCACCCAGTCCCCCAAGTCCTTACAGACTCATGCCTTCTTAAGCACGTTTATCTGTTTATCTTCTGTATTGAAAATTAAATAGAAAAATTAAAATACACGTAAATGTTTAAAATAACACTCAATGGAATACCCTAACAAAAATGGTAGCAGCGGGGGTTATAAAATCCCCCCTCTCTCTTTTTTCTCCTCATACTAATATATATAATATATATATTACAATATATAAATATATAATATACTAATCGATATTAGCAACGCGATAATCTCTACCCCACTAGTATGTAGTGTGAGTGTTAATATATAGTAGTAAACTAATATACATATCATCATGATGGAATAGTACATTTACAATACACAACACACACCACACACACAATCACACCCCACACACATTTTCACATTCACACACACACACTCTCCAACCACCATTATCATATATATACATATCCACACACATAATAAATATATACAAAACCGTACATTCATACTACACTAATATATTCATTTATATATCAGTCCACTACAGATCTGACTATCGCTAACTGTGCTGCGTGTGCTTATCGTTGTATGCGTAGCTACTCTATCCACACAACTAAGAGCATCAACTGGTCGTTAGATGCCCTCTGACTTCGTCTGTGCTGTGTATGTACCTGTGTGTCGCGCGTATCTTCACGACGTGGTACCTGTGAGTCGTGTTATTGTGACATGTGCGTGTGATTGGTAGGTTCCGCTGTGCTTCGACACGACACTTGTAATCACACATGCGTGTTCCTACCTATCTATCGTCTAATATGGTGTATGTTATGAACAACGACAGACTCACACTCAAATAACTCGTGATGGCTGAATATGTACTATATCCATATACACTATATATAGCTATATACCATGTAGTAATATAATTTACCCTATTAGCTAAATATCTACTACCTTATCACCTACTAATATATCATCCATACTCGTATATAATGTATGTACGTAATGAATAGCACTATCACCACCATGCCATCAACTCAATTAACTTACAACACAACTCGAACGCCTCATGAGTATTACTATCCTACACTTATATACTACTCACATATATATAGATATACTGCTACCCTAAGATCTATGCAGCTATATCGCATGCTAAATGCAATGTATACACTATTACATGCACCATACACCCATTCAAACTTTATACTATATACTCATAGTATCATATATAAGTTATTACTAATATCTAATCAATATATAAATACACAAAGCACATATCATCACACGCCATGACACACACACATCCCCATCACCAACACCTCCTCGACACACACACAACACACATACATAGCCTTGTGTGATTTATGCTGTGTAGAGTCAGTGATGTTGCTGTGATATATAAAAGCAGCATCGAATCTGCCTATCTGTGATCTGTGCTGAGTCTCGCGTGATGGTATCTCACTACCTCACGCTCTCTACTGAATTCCTACGCGATCTGTGTTGATTGTGGTAGTGGACTCTTGTTTTTGTGTGTCGTGCATTCGGGTGTGTGTGGTGGGTGCCGTGGTGTGTGTGTTGTGTTGTGCATGTATACTATCTTAGCTATATATTTATTAGGCTGTAGTTAGTGTGTACCATATATATATATATATACTATATACCAACTATTATAGTATATATATATATATACAATAGATATTATAAGTGATGTTATTAGATACTACATCAGACTACACATAATATATACTAATACTAATACATATCATACTTATATATACTACCTTTATACCTTCTATACTATAATCACTATACCTATATGTAGCATCATAACCACATACAACTATCACGTACTATTATATCCTCATTACTCACTACGCTATAGTATCACTACTATATATATCAGCCTACTACTATATATATATATATATACTATATATTCATTATTTCAATACCAACACAATACATATCAACCACTACACAATATGAACTACTATCATATATCCTAATATATATATATACAACCACACTCTATATATTATATTATAATACTAATAGTATGTTGTTTGTGTGCTGGCCATCCAACGATATGTCTGTCGTGGTGTGCAATGTCTGTGTGCCCTGCATATGTGTCGTTGTGTCCAATTGTGTCTGTGTTCACGTACATGCTGTGTGCTCCTGTGAGCCCCACTCATGCTTTTCTCTGCCAGTAGAAATTATGATGGTGCCTGTGTGTTACTGATACCGAATATATCCTAGCGTAAGCTTTGTCTGGTGTTCCAACGCGAACCTTTTCAGTACAAAAATCCCTCTCCAAATAATATGATAACAAATACACCAATGCCTCTCTTCCTGCGCTCTGCCTTCTTGCTCGCCTTCCGTGCCACAAGACGCGCCGAAACGCGCACCCCTCTCGAACTTCCTCAAGACGCACCAGCCCGCCAGGCCAACAGACAGGCCATTGAAAGACGCCAACCCACAGTCGCTTCAGAATGGAAACAGGCTTCGCCCAGGCCCGTGGTTACACCCAAATACATTTCCCGACCCTGCATACTCTCCCCGACTAACCGGCAGCACACTACATCCACTGTGGAATTAAAATACTGTTGCGCAGGGTGGGACGCTGGTGTGTGTAAACTAGGAAATAGTACGCCTTAATAACCAGACTACTTCTCAACCGCTTTTATACACAAGAATGAACCAGCACTCATACCTCACATAAAACTCAACTACAACCAATCCTATTCAACGCAGACCAGAACGAGCGTTTATTAAAGCTACAGCATTAATAAATACCTAACCTAGACCACCACCTATATAGATTCTTGCTATGAACCCATACGCGGCCGACGGTAAATACCTCACACCGCAGTGAGGACCTGCTACCTAACCGAAGACAGCTACATCCCTGTAATTAAATTAGCCACCGCCCCACCTAATAATATTTACCGTAATTCTAAACACACCGATTATCGCCGGCCTCATGGAATCGTAAGCAGCGTTCATGGAGTCCCGTTCATCTACTTATACACGCGCCGAACGGCACGACCACCCAGCCATTTACTCAGGGTGCTAAAACGGACCCACGCGCGAATTCGGTGGCGAATAAGCATTTCTTCCAACGAACGCTTTCTGCGATGGTCTCCTTTTCAGCTGACAGCTGCTTTCTCTGAATACCTATTCTACTTACTAGAAACAACCTAATCGCCCGCGCGCCCCGTCTGCTCTCCTCGTAATACCTACCATCCAGCACCCTCAACTATCCCAACGGCCTTTTCATCTTGTGATTCTTCCTTGCGCGTACCGTTGACGCCCGCGTTCATGAATACCATCCGGTGCCTTCGTATCTGTCGGATAAGCCCTTTCGACACCATGAAAGCTTATAAAGCCATACTTCTACGTAAATCATCTCCATTGTTCCATTATTTAACGCTCTCAAGCTCCTATGTCTGTACTCGTCATGTCTGTCTCTCCATTGTTCCGCCTCTTCTCTCTCTCTCTCTCCTCTCTCTCTCTCTCTCTCTCATCCTGCTTCTCACCTCTCACAACTCTACCTCTCCTTTCTCTACTATCTACCAGCTCTCCCACCTACCTCCGTCTGAATCCCCACTCGATATCACGCTAACAACAACACACAGCCCAACACTAAACAACAAAAACTTAAGTCCCCACTTCTCACACATTAACAAACAAACCACAACCAATATCACCCCACAATATCCCCTACACACGGAGAGCCGTTGCTCATCACTAACAAATCTCGACCAAAAACATCCAACGCATCAGCCTCAGCGGAACATCACCACCTTTGCAGAGGTCTCGGACTTCTCCCATCCACCACCTTGACACTCAAATGCCGCGGATCTCTTATAGGCGGCGCCTCTCTCTGGCTTCTCTCGTCCTGACGTATAGGAAGTTTTGTTCGACATGGCAGAACGGAAAAAAACGCCTCTCTTTGATTTTCGGATTCGGCCTCCCCATATTTCTGGTCTTCCTCCCCTCGCTCATTGAGCTCGCTAACCTGATACTCCTCGGGGAAGATTCTTGCCGTGACTAGCAATGAACAGAGTGACTGTCGGGCGAGGATTGTGCAGCTGTTACCGAGCTGTGTGCCTTCTTGGCTCACTCGCTCTTGCGAAAAGCGACGTTTGCTGTTGCCTCTTGGCGTTAAGGTCTTGCCAGAGACCCAGCTGAGCGGCGCTTGTACGTGAGCAGGCTTTATCTTTCATTTAAGCGATAGTAGAGTAAACCCGATAATGCTTAAACAAAGAGTAACCCAT
>NW_020869764.1:130690-133190 GCF_003789085.1 Penaeus vannamei | reverse complement strand
GAGAGAGAGAGAGAGAGAGAGAGAGAAAGGGGATATTGAGAAGAGAGGGAGAGAGAGAGGGGGGGGGAGGGAGGAAAGAGAGAAAGAGGGAAAGAGAAAGAGAGAGAGAGGGGGGAGGGAGGGAAGGAAAGAGAGAGAGCAAGAGAGAAGCGAGAGATGATTAGATAAATCGATAGATAGATAGACAGAGAAAGAGAGAGGAAGGGAGGGAAAGAGGGAAATTGAGAGAGAGAGAGAGAGGTAGTAGAGGGAAGGAAGAACAGAGAAAGAGAGAGAGAGAGAAGAAGAGAGAAGAGAAGGAGAGAGAGAGAGAAGGGAAGGAGAGAGAGAGAGAGAGAGAGAGAGAGAGAGAGAGAGAGAAGAGAGAGAGAGAGAGAGAGAGAGAGAGAGAAGAGAGAGAGAGAGAGAGAGAGAGAGTAGAGAGAGAGAGAGAGAGAGAGAGAGAGAGAGAGAGAGGAGAGAGAGAGAGAGAGAGAGAGAGAGAGAGAGAGAGAGAGAGAGAGAGAAAGAAGCAATTTCATAGACACAGACACATGGTAAATATTGGTGCCTTGGCCCGATTCCTACCGTAAACTTGCTGATGTTGAGGTAGGGTTGGCACGCGTGACTGCGGCTTGTTCGTGCGATTCGAATCACTCACCAACTATTTCATGACACTGATCCTATACAGGCATATACTTGCATGAAGTTTACGTGCTGAGGGTTACAGCGTCATCGTTACTGCCCGTTAGCTTCGCATTCACTGTCCTTTCAAAACCTAGAACACTTTCACTGTAGTATTCCAAAACCCCAAACACTTTGATGCATTGTTTGATGTTGGTCCTTACAAAGCACGGGCTGGGTTGGCCTCTTTTCCGTAGCAAGACTTCTGCCGTTTTCTAAACATGAGATGGCAAAGAAAACGGGTATAGATAATAAAATTGAACCATATATTATCATTAATGGATGAATATTAAATTGCAGTTGCAGTGCGTAGGGTCAGATTCTGATGATTATAGGATTCCCCGCGGCACTTTCTTGTTCATTGCACTGCATAAAACTAATAAACTATTGTCCCGATAACACAACATTCAACAACGCTGCTTTGAACCTGTAAACGATTTATCTAAAAAGTATATGCCTATTCATAGTGAGTTTGTAGCATGCCTGAAGGTTTAAAGTCACTGTGGCCTGCCTTTGGTGTCTAGCTGGAAGACCCAGTTAAATGGGAAGTCGACGACGCCGTGATGACTTTATATCAGGTCATACCTGGATAGTTTAAGGAATCTTTGTATTTGACTTATTTGAACATGGGAAAATATTCCAGAATTGCCTTAAATACTTCACAGTTGCACCAAACCATCTGTAGTCATAAAATATAACAAAAAACAACTTACGGAAAAAAAATCCTTAGTGACGTCACCATCCGTCGATCATCTTGTTTCCGTTTAGCAGACGAATTTAATTTCCGTAGATTTCCAGCCCTGAACACGGCATCTTCGAAGCTATTTCTGAGTTGCAAAGTTTTAGATAGGAAAAGTTACATATCTTATTTCATATAAAAGTCAACAGAAAATTTCAGTACTTGAAAAAGTACCGAACTACTGTTCGCTTTGCAAGATTATGGAAACTTCCATATGCTCGGATTCAACGATTGTTTCTCTCTTTCTCTTGTTACATTGAACATAGGAAGTAGAAGAATCGCTTGAAGTTTTACATTATCGTATCCATTGGGAGTGAGCTCGTGTTCATATTGAGTCAGAATGTCACACAGCTAAATAATTCTAGTAATCAACTGTATTTAATTATGTTAGTCCACGGAAACATCAATAAATCAAGACACACAGCTTTCCCTTTAATAATTTGAATCCGTAAGGTTACACCAAAACGACACGGTGTTATTCAGCCCATAGATGCAATACTACATCATATGACTCGGATACGATTAAAATTCTTATCATGTTTCAGAGACGCTAATTATTTACTTCATTTAAAATGAACATGTATTCAATTTACAGAAACATTCCATGCATCTTATATGCGATTTTCATATCAAGAGACATACGATACGATTCGTGCTTACTGAAAATGTAAATTTAAACAGAGTGGTTCGCAAAATGTTTCGCAAAGTAACGCGCTCTGATTGGCTAGCCGGAGTGTATCACTTTGTATCAGAGAAGAGACATTTAAATACAAAAGATAGTTTCCACGGGCCCGTGCTGTGAGCGCAAAGGCTAGCGTGTGTTGGCCTTTACCACAGGCTGTAATATCCAGCTGACTGGTGGTTTGTCTCATAATGATTTTGCATATAGTGCACCCTTACCTTTATAGGCATATGTATGTACGTACATATATATATGCCTGTATACATATATATGTATTTGTATATGTATATATATAATATATATATATATATATATATATATATATATATATATATATATATATTGATATATATATATATATGTATATATATATATATATATATATATATATATATATATTATATATATATATATAT
>NW_020869764.1:113190-115690 GCF_003789085.1 Penaeus vannamei | reverse complement strand
GAAAAAAAAATGTATATTTTAACATTTTAATCACATATTTATTTCTTCTTAATATTCGAGTTATTCACAGCATCTTATCTACACCTTAGTGAGCAACAGGCGAAGAAGTCACTCAAGAGGTATACAGGCAGTATGAGTGATTGTTCCCATTGTCCATTACTTACTGTGCACTAACAGGTCAGCTTACTAATCCATGCGAACACAGGTAAAGGAAACAACATATGTGGAAATACCTTGTACCCTTTATACATGTATAAGATATGAATGTCTTAAGATGAAATACTGGTATATTGGTGAGATTACTTTCGTACTGTCTGTTTTGGTGAGTTCGAGCCTTACAGTCACAAAGCACACGAATCAAAACTTATCTGTCGAAATATTCCTTGAAAGCGATGCCAATCCTCACTCGCCAATCACTCACACTCCGATGTTATTATTGTTTTCTTTGAAAACTACTGCTACTGATCTAGCCTTGCTCAATAGGAGAGAGAGAGGGAGACGACGACTCACGGGATCGCTCGTCACGACTCCGCCCTCGGCACGCGGAGCACGGGGGTCTTGGGGCTTCACACACAAAGCACACGAATCAAAACTTATCTGTCGAAATATTCCTTGAAAGCGATGCCAATCCTCACTCGCCAATCACTCACACTCCGATGTTATTATTGTTTTCTTTGATAACACTGGACTACGCTTAAAGGGGATTTAGCAGGTCGAGACAAGGCACCAACCATATTCCCTTGAATGGGAATATTACGGGGGACTTCTGTGCGGACGATGAATGGAAGAGTTAGAGCTTTAGATATCTTGGGACTTTGAGACTGAGAGATCAATTGCGCAAGCACCCCGGTGCACTGAATGTCCCTCCTGCGTCAATACGGTGTCAGAGCGGCACGTGTCCGTTGATCTGGGACGCCAGGTGGAGGTCATGACACATTTTCTTCCAAAGAAATTTCGGCCCATTGAAATCTGTCTCATATTTTTTCGCATAATCATCTAATTAGCTTGGTATGGATACATAAAGCCATCTGAAAAAAGAGGACAAAATATTTTCAAAATAATCATAATTTCCAAGCGCGGAGCAAAGCAAATGATGCTATTCGTCCCGGGCCTTTGATGGTCTGCCGTAATCCTTTGTCATCTGCGAATGTTTAATATTGCCAAGTAATAATTCACTCTACTATTTCGAAATCGATGCACCGCAACAATGATTAGCATGATAACGGAATTAATTGAACGATGGTCGTTTAAAATTAAAATAATCGCATTTGGAACAACTATTCACTTTGAACAGCTGATAACTATATACAAAGGAATAACAACTGATAGTTTCCTCATTGGTGGTCCTTACGATGTTATAACCATACAGAATTCTTACCGTTATACATATAGCGTGTTGGGCATTAGTTAGTATCTCGCTGCGGTCTGCTTCTCTTGACATTTACAAATGGCACGTCACAAGCAAATGGTATATGGACGGAGTGGAAACTTGTCGTTGATTTATGTAGAGGTTTTGCGATAAGATGAACCTTGGTAATTCTAGTTATGCTCTTCTGTGACGGGGGGGGAGGGGGGTCAGAGTTTGAAGAGTATAGGCACAACAGATTTTCAGTTCGTAACACATTTCTTTTTTCCAGAGAGAGGAAGAATGTGATATAAGAAATGAAAATTGGGATAACAAATAAAAAAACATTTGGTAAATATCACAGTGCCTTGGAGTTCTGGCCGCTCCAATTAAACCCTATGCGTCGGTAGGAGGAAGGGAGGAAAAGAGAGAGGAAGGATAGAGAGAGAGAGAGAGAGAGAGAGAGAGAGAGAGAGAGAGAGAGAGAGAGAGAGAGAGAGAGAGAGAGAGAGAGAGAGAGAGAGAGAGGAGAGAGAGAGAGAGAGAGAGTGAGATAGAGAGAGACAAGCAGGCAGGCAGGGAGGCATGCAGGTAGGCAGACAGACAGGCAGGCAGACAGACAGGCATGCAGGTAGGTAGACAGACAGACAGGCAGACATGCAGTAAGGCAGATAGACAGGCATGCAGGTAAGCAGACAGACAGGCATGCAGGTAAGCAGACAGACAGGCATGCAGGTAAGCAGACAGACAGAAGGTAAGCAGACAGACAGGCAGGCATGCAGGAAGACAGACAGGCAGGCCAGGCAGACAGGCAGGCAGGCAGGCAGGCAGGCAGACAGACAGGCAGGCAGATAAAGAAGGGAAGGGAGGAATAGAATAAAGGAGAGGAGGAAGGAAGGAGTGCAAGAATGGAAAGAAGGGAGGGAGGGAGAGGAGGAGAAGGGGAGAGGGAGGGAATGCCTGGGGGCGGGAATTAACAGGGGAGTCATTAGCGACACCCGAAGAGGCCCGGGGGAGCGCCGGGGCAAAAGAATGACGCACAATATCGAGTAGTTTGGCCTCCGGGCGAGTCGGCGGCGGAACTCGACTTTACTTGCGCTTCGTGAAATTTGGTGTTGAGAAGAGAGAGGGGAGAGGGAGAGAGAGAGAGAGAGA
>NW_020869764.1:103190-105690 GCF_003789085.1 Penaeus vannamei | reverse complement strand
TTGCGAAATTCTTATCAGTCTCGGTGGCATATTTCAGGCATGTGTGAATCTGCCATTTCTCTTCCTTCTTTCCCCATGTTTAGCGTTCCCTTGCCACCCCCCAGGGCAGCGCATGGGGAGGGTGAGGGGGGGGTAGCGACCGAGGGTTTAATGGCGGATTGGTCTGCGAAATAATTCGTGATCAAAGAAATCCAAATTAAGGTCTTAATAGCCGTTTAATATAAAACGCTTAATCATAGACAGAGAAAGTGAGAATACAGTGGAATGCCACCACACACAAACGCCCACACATCCACACGTGCGGCAGCGGATAGGTATATATGTATATATATATATATATATATATATATATATATATATATATATATATATATATATATATATATATATATATATATATATATATATATATATATATATATATATATATATATATATATATATATATATATATATATATATACATACACACACACACACACAACACACACACACACACACACACACACACACACACACATATATATATATTATATATGTATATATATATATATATAATATATATATATATATATATATATATATATATATATATATATATATATATTATATATATATATATATATATATATATATATATTATATATATATATATATATATATATATACACATATACATGTGTGTGTGTGTGTGTGTGCGTGTGTGTGTGTGTTTGCGTGCGTGGAAGAGAAAGAGAGAGAGAGAGGGGGGAGGCGTTTAAAATCATATTTTAGGACGTTACCAAACCTCATACCTTGCACATTGATGGAAAAATACCTTTTTCTGCAACTGTATCTTCCAGCATCCTTAACTCCTGGACTGTGGATTGGCACATGTGTACAAGCATCAGATCCAATGACCCCTCAGTGACCCCTGGTATTCCTGCCATTTAATTAAACTTTTCAAATCTTGTTACATTTCTTGGAGTTGGAAAATTAATGCAGTCACGTACCGATGTTTCTAGGATACTTGAAACATATGCTAAATATTTGCAGACTGATGTCACAGACATTTCTTAACAAACTGCAATATCTAACTAAAGAATCTCGTTGCCGTATACTGCAAAGAGGCAAGAAGCTGCATATGAGGAGGAATGGTGCAACCTTTACAAGCGAAAAATTAAATTGCATATCAGAACCATGCTTAAAATGTTTACATGCACGTACGTAAACTTTGATATGTGGTTTATGCTCTGCTTAGATTAATTAATTTGTGCCCTTACTATAATCAGCATAATCTTTAAAATGAATGAAGTGTACAATATTACTTCGGCCATCCCTTACTGTGGGTAATCTTCTGCTGTTTTTTTCTGAATTAGGTTTCTGGTGCACTGCTCCGAGGCGATACGTCTTCATGGCGTCTTCTGACAGCATGGATGGACCACGTCTATCACTGACCACTAAACGTGGTTGATGGACTTCCTTCACTTCTTTTGGTCCACACTGTCTAGCTGCTGCAGTGCCTCCATGTTCACCTGAAAAGTAAATATTTGTATTACCTGATGTCACATTTTTTTAAAGGAAATATAAAAAAAATCACATTGTAGACGTTCTGCATTCTTTGGACTAGAAACACCTAGAGATTGAGAAAGCCCATGATAATGGTCATACAATACTTTTAGGATAATACTGTTAGGTATCAGATATGTATTTTGCATAAAGTAAGGCTGCTACCACTCATTAAAGCCACTGATATTGCTTGCAGTCAGACAATGATATAGCATTCCAAAGCCGTCTGGTAAAATAAAAGATGATTTGATTTTTCAAAATGAAATTTATGACCTAGACCAAGCCCCTACATGTCTATTATGAATTGGTGACATTTGTTGACATCTGCAAGCATGTATGGAAACCACAGCATTTCTTCATGTAGTCCTATCTAGAGCAATTGCCCATCCAAATCCTGTAAAAAATTAACTTGTTATAAATAGCACATTCTGGCAAAAGCTGAGGTCAAAGCTGAATTACCAAAGGAGTGTTATTTATAGCTTATTAGCATGTCTGTTAAACTATATTAAATTTAATTACTACTTAGCACAATCTAATTATATAAATAAGTACGATTTTTCCATTAAATATATGTTTCTATTTAACACCTGGTGAACGTAGGTTTGCATTACAATTTACGCAACAAGAGAGCTTTTTTGTTTGCTTCAAACTTCACGTCATGCAGACACAGGCTAATACCGCCTTCACTTCTCTGGCCTTGATCACGTTAATGCACGTAAGAAACCGTGTTTACATGTCTCACCTTCACAAAAGTCCGAGTGGTGCTGTCAGTTCGGCGCTGAAGTTAAGTACGCAGGAGACACGCTGCTGATTGAAGAATCGTGTTGCGTTGTTGGTGTTTCAATGTTCTCATTATGGGAACTCAAGTCGCAGGGAAAAAAATAAACAAATATTTCCCAAAACCTTATGTGCCACAAATTAACCCGGTTAATGAATTTAAATGCCATAGTAC
>NW_020869764.1:93190-98190 GCF_003789085.1 Penaeus vannamei | reverse complement strand
ATAAATCTTATTTTCTTGATATTTCGGTATTCAGTGTTTTCTATTGGAGACCTCTGTTACATGTGTAGCACTATTCAGTTCTTTTGAATTTATTGCAAATGCTGGTCTGGTGCATTTATTACGGTCTTCTCGACTTTGATAAACTGTGCGCAATTTATTTTGTCAGTTGTGTTAGAGAATATGAATTGTGATGATATCTTGAACACATGTTTTCTGAATATGATTGTATTTCACTTGGATTGAAATGCCATGGCTCATTCAGTGGCCTTTATAGCCTATTGTGTGCGGTCCTGTCATCGATTTTCATTGAATGAGGCTGGTGGTCATTGTGGTGTTGATGATGATGAAGTATATGGTAAAAAAGAGGCGTGTGGGTCTGGATGGCGCCCACTCTTCAGGGCGGTATAATAGATGGCGCTAGTGGGGCTCTGCGCTGCCTGCTTGTGTACGCGCCCACTTCGGCTTTTCACTGTGGCTGCACGTTCACATTTATGCCTCATATATCATTCTTAAAAAAGAAAAGAAAAAAAATACTCTACCAACCTACAGTCACCTTTGTCATTATCATTATTGTTATTGTTATTGTTATTATTATTATCATTATTAATATTGTTGTTGTTGTTTTTGTTATTGTTACTATTATTATTGTTGTAACCCCTACAAAGAGCCACACTGAAAATTTTGAGTTATAACAGCTTAGAAAGAAAGAAGAGGTATAACATTATCAGCTATTTACGTTGTAAAAACATATTTGAAAATCTTTTAGGCTTGTCAAGAGTCAGATAAGTTACAATCTCTAAAGGTAATCTGTTCCAAAGCCTAAAAGTCGCAGTGAAAAAACATCTACAAAACTGAGATGTAGACGATCGATTTGCATCAGATGTCATTGAACTTTATAGAACTTGTAACTCTTGCAGGCTGAAGAAATTTGGAAAAAAAAAAAAAAAAAAAGAAAAAAAAATGTAGGAGGATGTGACTTATTGGTTACACTCTTGTAAATTACTGGAAGAGTTCCAATATCCCTAGGAAGCCCAGTGTCCAAATCCAAGTCAGAGAAAAGAAATTTCATCGCCAGAAATAAACGAAGACATTGGCTGCCTCGCTGTATCGCCGTCCTCGTAAATCATTTCCAACAGATGTGATTGAGAAAGACAGGAACAAGTGGGATGTTTCTAGAATTGATTCCTCAATTTGCTTTATGGAATTCTGTTCTCAAGATCCGGTGAAATTACAAAACAGGCGCAGATTGGAGCTAATCTTTTCTGCGTCTGAAAGGTTAGGATTGAAGAAAGTAGTAAAGTCAATATGTTTATTAAAGCCTTTTTTCATGTAAATGTATAACACATACATGCGTGTGCTTTCTTTAAACATGAGTATATGACACATGTACACGTCTGTATGTATGTGTGTAAGTACTGCATAGATTTCCACTTTTCCATCAGTCTGTCGTCAGAAAATGGTTTATACTGTACTAAAAGCCTCTTAGAATGTAGATACTTGAAAATTATTTGAATAAATATATTACGAACATATGGGATTTTTGGAGGACAAATATCAGGGCATTCCTTACCTTATGATCAATGTCGTGTCAAAAGTTATCCCGCCAAGTCAGTAAGACCACAGAAAAGGAAAAAGGGCTTTAGTTGTTATGACAGGGTTATCTGTGTGTAAAATATACATTGAAATTTGGGCGTGAAAGGCTTAGGTTTTCCATTGAAATGTGATATAATATTCAGCATTTATATGTTAATATCAACCAGCTAATGTAATAATTATGTAAACATATTTCGTGATAACAATATTAGTTATTCCGAATAAATCTCAGCAGCAACTATATTTTTATAACCCTGCACTTTCCAATATTCCAAACACTAGAACTCTTTTATTAAATCTCTTTTCACTTTCCTACCACTAAAACTTATAATATCTTTTCAGAAATGTTTCTCTTTCCGTCCCCAGGATGCGTTCGCAGCGGGATCGCGATGGCAACGCTTATCTTATGAAAGGGAAAAGTGAGAAGTTACATAAAAGCGTTTGTAGATTGAGCTTTTTTTGTTTTATTTCTGGAATCCTGGAATTGCTATAATGTAATGAAAGGTGGATAAATAATTCTGAAAAATATGGAAAAGAAGGTGGTAACTGAAGGTCTTGCCAATAAGTGGAAACAACGACTTACATATTACATCTTTCGTATGAGCATCGATCCTAATACACTGAAAACAATGATTTGAGATTGGTTAAAGAGGCTTTGACGAATTAAATTAATGCCGACATTTATGGCATGGGATCAGGAAGTCACAAAAATGTTTTTCTATTGTACTCCATCTCAAGTAAGTTGACTACTTTATGGAGTTTAATGCTGATTTTAAAGTAATTCGAGTAATTCCATATCAACAACGATCAGAGTTATAAAGACGACACAAGAGAAATTAACTATGAAATTCCTTCATTGAATTATTTTGATTTAGCGCTTCCAAAGTAAAAGGTGCCAAGGGCCAAAGAGTCGCTACTAATTGGTGAGAAAAAATGCAAACCTAATCTAACATAAACAAACTTTATAGCTTTTAAAAGTATGACTATATCACCAATAACTCCCAATAAAAGATTTTCGGATGCCCCGGACATGCAGGTGGCCAAAGGGCACTCGCAGCTTCAGTACAGAAAGGGATTATAAGTCACTGAAAAAAACGAGTACAAACAATTGAGCTGATGAAGCCAATGTTGAGTACGTAGAGACCATATTTTGAATACCGTGGAGAATGAAAACAATCAATAGATAATGTAAAAGAAGATACAGAAATCAAGATTGCTGCAGAATTTGTAGGCTTTACCCAATAGACGAGTGTTAAATGATTGCATGAAATATAAACTAGGAGTGAGATTTTTTCCCATGAGGGAAGAAGAGATCATGTAACTTTGTAAATTCCTATTCATGTTTACGCTTGGCTGTTCTGAGAAAGCACATCTATGAACGAATGTAATGATGTCAAGTGCTTTGATTGATCTTGCACAAAAATGTGGTTCAAAGCAGTATTTAGTACTTGCAAGCAACTGATTAACGACAAAGAAAACGATGAAAACCTAGTATAATCAAATTAGTGTAAAGCCTAAAGTTTGATAAATATCTTGACATAAATATCTCAACAGATATGGTCAGCAATAAGATCTTGTTAACATTTTTCATTTAACTATTTGGTATGCTAACAGTAAATGAAATTGTTAAGAGTAATTAAAAATCGTATTATCTTGTAACAACAAATATATGAATCGGCATTTGATAGAAAGAAGGAGCGCCAAAAACTTTTGTTTTCTACTAGTAAATAACTGTCATGGGTAATCTTAGTTTCTTGAATATCTATGGGACAGCAACTATAACACCCACGGACTATATCCTTATAGCAAGCTCACGTGTGTCTATACATCCACAAACTAGCTTCAGTTTGTGCTTTTATTTCTGTTGAAAGCTTTTAGTTGTTTTGTTTCCCCCCCAATTATAGCTCTTTTGCATGTTTTCTTTATGAGCACATGGCGTCATAACACATTTTATGATTTTATTATTCTCCCTAATTTATTATTCAAACCAGTGATTTTATTAGTAATGTATGTATGTGATGAACCTTACATTCATTAGCAATATATTTTACCTTTCTGTATCTCTGTTTCTTCATCTACTGTTCTGAGCTCATCCACCTCCTGCAAAAGGCCCCTGTGTGTTTTGTTCATTGATTGTCTTAACACTCAGATGGCTCCAAAAGTGTTCATTCGCCAAGGAGTCAATTACTAGTCCTACCTATCTTCCCTGTTTATTTTTTTTAATTTCTTTTTTCTCTTGATTTTCAGAAATATTCTATTTTATTTTCATTGCTATTAATATTGTTGATAACGTAGCAATCACGGTCAGTAGTAAAGACAATACTGATATCAATTGCATGGAGATGGCAAATCAGGAGGTTGCCTAGGCCTTCCTCTCGTGAAGACGACGCCATGACTACCAATCAGCATTATGCTTAATGCCTTCTTTAGCATGGACGCTGTAAGCCACTGTTCTCTATGGGTATTTAGTAATATTTCCATCGTGTTCAGTGGAATTATGGATGTTATGGCTTATATGATTTGTATGTAACCCTGTGGTTGTGACTAAAGCTAAAACTGTCCAGTAATTTAATAGCCAATCATTTTGTTATGATTTCTATTGTCTGGCTTTCTTTTATTATCAATATCATTTTGTGTCATTTCCAATTGATGTTGACAATGATTTTGTTTGTAGTTCCTTTTGTGTGTTTATTGACTGAATGAATAAATATATCGAAATGTATTGCAAATGCCATACCTATAATGTGGGATATATAACATCCATTTACATACGCTATGAATTCACGTATTCTCAGAATCTATCGCAGAAAGTACGTAGTAAAACAGAACACTCGCTTTGAAATGTTGTTATATTACAGGATAAGCTTTTACGAATTTCTTTGATCTGAAAGAGATTTTGAAAATCCGTATCACGATAAATATCATCCAACTTATGAAAGGGAGTCTCGCTAGTTTTCTAATGGAATTCAGTAAATAGCCTTCATTTTTTATCCTTCCCAATCAAAGTGCAGTTGGCTCTTTCCGAAAATAACTACAACCTAACAATCCTCCGTCGAAATTTGTTATTAAGTAAATGTTCGTTATCCGTCTCTTCGCTTCCTCGGAATTCGTAATTATAAGTTATACGTTAAATGGCTTTTCGTCACAGAGTTAATAACAGTTTTCTCGTTACGTCGCGCCCGAGTATGATGAATGCGCGCTGTTTGATTGCTATTTTCGTAATGGCTTTACGTTTTTTTTTTTTTTCTTATCAGTATCGTCTTCGTAGATTATAATTGTTCTTATTGTTAATATTATTGTTATAATTGTTATATTCATTATTGACATAATCATAATTATATTTATAATTACAATTATTTTTATTATTAATATTAACATTTTTATCATCATCATCATTATCATTATTA
>NW_020869764.1:80690-83190 GCF_003789085.1 Penaeus vannamei | reverse complement strand
AATTTTATCATCACCAGAAATGAGTTTTTTTTTGTCTCATAAAAAAAGTTGTTTTGCGCCTTTGGTCATATTCATTTAGAAAGTTTTTTGTTACTTTCCCAGACGAGAAGTTAATTTCGCAAGCAGGAATTCGCGAATCGTAATTTAAGTTTTGGAGTTTTGCATCCAAGGTGTGAGATATGCTTTCGGATGTGACCAGTGCTGAGCGTACCATGCGAGTAGGCACAAAAGGAGAGAGAGAGAGAGAGAGAGAGAGTGAGAGCGAGAGTGCGAGAGAGAGGGGGGGGGCGGAGAAAGAGAGAGAGAGAGCGAGAGAGAGTGAGAGAGAGAGAGTGGAGAAAGAGAGAGAGAGTGAGAGCGAGAGTGAGAGTGAGAGAGAGAGAGAGGGGGGCTGGAGAGAGAGAAGAGAGAGAGAGAGAGAGAGAGAGAGAGAGAGAGAGAGAGAAGAGAGAAGGGGGGGAGGGAGAGAGAGAGAAGAGAGGAGAGAGGAGAGAGGAGAGAGAGAGGGAGAGGAGGAGAGAGAGAGAGAGAGAGAGAGAGAGAGAGAGAGAGAGAGAGAGAGAGAGAGAGAGAGAGAGAGAGAGAGAGAGAGAGAGAGACGTGAGGGAGAAAGAGAAAGAGAGAGAGAGAGACGTGGGGAGAAAGAGAAAGAGAGAGAGAAGAAAAGAGACAGACAGAGAGAGAGGAGTGGGGGTGAGAAGAGAGAGAAGGGGAGAATGAGAGAGAGAAGAGGGAGAAGAGAGAGAGAGAGAGAGAGAGAGAGAGAGAGAGAGAGAGAGAGAGAGAGAGAGAGAGAGAGAGAGAGAGAGAGAGAGAGAGAGAGAGAGAGAGAGAGAGAGAGAGAGAGAGAGAGAGAGAGAGAGAGAGAGAGAGAGAGAGAGAGAGAGAGAGAGAGAGAGAGAGAGAGAGAGAGAGAGAGAGAGAGAGAGAGAGAGAGGCATACGAAATTCCCAGCAACTATATTAGTTCGAATACATTGCCCTGCTGCTCCATAACACATGAACAAAAATACATACAAGCAGAAATGGTACTCACTAAAAGAGAAAAAGTTTGTACACTCCTTCAGTATTTCCATTTGTGCAAACCCTTTTCAGTTTCATGACAATTGTATAAACTTTGAATTTCCGTCCGTGCGACCAACATACTTGGCATGCAAGTCGTTTTAAATTCCAGTTATGGTTTGCGATTCCACGTCACTAAAAATGATATATTATCCTACTATGAGAGAATATTCCCACCAGAAACATGATATTGCAATATTCCGGACAGACGTTATTATACCTGTAAAGTCATTTATATCTGTTTATATCCGTTTATATCATAATTAGATATTTGCTCTGATTAGTGACAAAAGGAGAATTTAGTTATCGATTTCAAAGTATTATTTGACATCAACAGAGAATAAGCAAATACGATTATAAATGTCATTTATCTATAACAAAATCAGTTTAGCTCAACATGATAAATAGCCTGTGACCTTCTCAGTCATTCCATTTGCCAGATTATTTGTGACATTGCTTTAGAAAATGTTTACAAAGTCCGCGGACAGGGGGCATTGCAGCGCTGGCACGTGGTGGGAGTTAATTTCCAGAAGCGAAAAAGCTGAAAAGACCCATCTCGCAGTACTAATGGAAGTAATTTATTCATGATATGAAATTCTTCATGCTGCCGGCGAAGGGTGCCTGAAAGCATGAAAATAACTTTAGTACATCTAATAATTCAGGTACGATTCTTAAAGGGAAAAATCGTACTCCATTTTGTCTCATAGATTGGGAAAGATGAGAAATATTTCGACTGTGCTAGAGTGATTGGTAGCTGAAACAGGAGAGGGTTTCCACGACGCTGCCTCCATCCGTAGTGTGTGAAGCCTAACAGAGCCCATCTGTGCAATACGATAATAATTACAATTATCATTATCCTCATTACCATTACGTTCATTGTTATTGCTATTATTGACTGGTGTGGTTATCTTTATCATTACTATCATTACTCTCAACCACAGTATCCCACTGCCGCTGCCCGTGCGTCCCCTCGCCCAGGAAGGCTCCTTCGCCCCTCTCGAACTCCTCCAATTTGCAGGACTCCCGCCGTCGCTCCAAACCTCCTCCAGGGCCTCCCACTCTGCGGACGCCTTCAGCCTCGAAAGGCAAAACTCAATTTCAGGATCGTAAGGATTATTCCTCGACCGAGGGAGGAGGAAGACGTAGGAGCACAGACGTAGGATATCCCGAGTGGGTCTTTTTTCATATGGATTCCCTCTTGAAGTTATCCAATTTGGCGATTCTTGGAGGACGTTTCCGCTGTGGGTTTGTCCCCTTCGGATTTCTGTGCGGGAGGGAGGAGGGGGGGGGGTGCCTCTTGTTTTTGTCTTTTGACTTTGTTGTCTTCTCTCTCTCTCTCTTCTCTCTCTCTCTCTCTCTCTCTCTCCTCTCTCTCTCTCTCTCTCTCTCTCTCTCTCTCTCTCTCTCTCTCTCTCTCTCTCTCTCTCTCTCTCTCTCTC
>NW_020869764.1:70690-73190 GCF_003789085.1 Penaeus vannamei | reverse complement strand
GTGTTCTTGCGCAATGTCCTGTCGCACCAAAGACCAACCGTAAGTGTTTGTATTATAACTTATAATACATTATACTGAAAAATATTTACAGCTACCGTTCAGTACAGTTATTATTATGAAGTACATAATTGTAATATCAGAGTTTGATTATCCTTATTCATAGAGACAGCTGAGACCCTAATATACCTCGCATATTAGGGTAATTTTCCATTCCACAGGTGTGTCGAGGAATGTTCTGAACACACAGAGAGCTCTTATTCCGCGACACCTCCCAGACGAGTGCTGCTGCGAAGGCCGTCCACCCCGTCTTGAAGAAGCTCAGCGGCTGGAACACGTTCAGTGACTACGCCACAGAGTTCTACGCGAGAGGTAGGCTTGCAGATATATGTCATAACCGCCGAGCCGGATTGACTCTGGTTTTCCACTCAGCTGGCATTTCGATCTTGCGCCTAGCGTCATTCCAGACTCTCGTGCTCTCTTATCCATACAGAGACACGTGTTGTGTGTCAGAACAGAGATCATAATCTAAAGTGACCATATAATCAATGGGTCTCACAAGTGGCCTACATCTGGCTATGAGAAACCGAAGTAATTAATAGGAATCAAAATGAGATACATACACAGTCACAAACACACACAACACGCAACCAAACACACACACACACCACACATCACACACCATACACACACATATAACAGTATGAAATATATACATATATCTATAAACATATATCGAGGAATATAATATCTGTTAAATACTTATTAGCAGGGTACAAAGAATAATGGATACTCTGCGCGAGCACACAAGTGTATTAATGGGAATTCAAAATGAGGAGATCACCCTATTACGAGTAAACACAAACACACGATCCACCACAACACACACACACACACACACACCACAGCAGCGTTACAGGATATCATATACTATACACACCATAGCATTATTAAGAACAAATATAGTAGTACACTATAAGGGAAATATGAGCTACATGAGTTATGAGATATATAATATACATATATAACGCATGAGTTACTATAATACGAGTATGCCAGAGTACGCACACCCACAGCACTACACTATAACAGCGCCACGACCGCACCGCTACGCACACACGCAGCACACACATAATCACACACACACACCACACACCCAGCCACGACCACACCACACACACACACATCACAAACTACAACATGAGTACGGATATGTCTAATCGCCAGCTTACATAATATAGATAGTCACTACTCTATTTTAGTAAGCTAGATAAGCTACATAGCTAGTAGTAAATGTAGGAATGTGATGTCTAGATCGTTATCATGGCTAAATATATATAGAATGCGTACACATCGTATGTATGTATGTATGTCTTTGATAAGGAATGTTGTTTTATCACAATATGTGTGCCTGGCTCGGTGGCGTGTGGGGTGTGTTGTGGTCGTAAGGTGGTCCGCTGTCTGTTGGTTGTGGTGTGAGAGTGAGGTGGCGTGTGTGTGATGTCCTGTACTCTAGTAATGTGTAAAGCGTATGACTTTATTAAATAGCTGACATTGAGGTACAAATTCTAATAAGAATATCATGAATACTTTAGAAATTCCCCTATAATACTTTATCATTTTTTATATCATTAAATATCTATAGCACATGAGTGCACTATATATTACCAACCAACATAGTAAATAAACACATATCACTCTCAATTAGTGGTATCTCTCACGGTAAAATCAGTGGTAATTTGTGAGCGGACAAGAATAAACACAATTGTCTTCGAGAAATTTTATGGAACGGATGTATGCTGCGTTTGTCTATGCTATGCGCACCGAATCGTACGTTCATCTACTTAATAAGTCAAAACAGACCTCAAATAAGGTCATATCTATTCTAAGTGAGAAGGTTCCAGGCCAACGGACTGGCACACATCATTATTTCCGAGCACAGGCATGGTAAGACGTTCTCAGATGGTCTATCTTCTCGACTGGGGACGGGGGCATGAGGCGCGGCGAAATCGTATATCCTCGGAGATTGCCGGTGTCAGCCATATGCGCCTCCTGCGAGGTCCGGGTCGCTTTGACTACCCGCTGTGGGTATACACACCGAAGAGCCCAGAAGGTACTATTCTTATGTTGTCACAGTTGTAATTCATAAGTAAGGGTAGGGATCATGATGAGGTCCGTGAAGGTTCTTTATCGTAAAGGTCGTGCAGAGATACCTTGCTCGGATCAAGGAAAGAATCTTACTACGTATTACTCTCGCCATACGAGCACTATACGGAGCGAGCTGCACTAGGGGAACTCTACATTCCTAGGACACACGTGATGCACCAAGACACAACAGCAACCACTGCACCACACGTGCACTGACGAAGTCCGCTCCACGTTCTGTCATTTTTGCAGAAGATAAACAAGCTCGTGATCGAAGTAAAACTTGTTGGGAGCAGCTTCAACCACAATTATAAAGGGCCCTTTACAAAAGAGCGATTTTAACAAGTAGAACTACACC
>NW_020869764.1:55690-60690 GCF_003789085.1 Penaeus vannamei | reverse complement strand
ACTAGCTGATAAGCTACGGATATCAGCACTTGTGGTCAAGCGCTTTGTACTACGACTTCCAGTAAATGAAAGAGATAGGTAAATCAATGCAAAATAAACAAAACGTCAGAGATAGGTAATTCAATCAAGTACACTGCATCAAGATATCACCAAAGAAAGGCCAAAGCGACAGGCTACTACAAATACTTTTACATGTACAGCACCACTTCACAGTCATACATACAAAAGTAAATAAATTACTGTAATACGTACACATAGAGAAAATGCAGCAGGCAGAGTCGTTTTTGTGATATATAAACCAGAGGTGAAATGTCCACTAAGACATAGAGACAAGAATATTTTGTGGACAATATTCAATGTACTATACAATATTGTCAGAAAATAACAAGTGGACTACTTGTAAAGCAACATTGAGATTCCAGTTCTTATTTTTTTTTTGAAGCTACCATTTGATACAATAATGGCTAAGCAATTGCAATATTATGTATGTACAAAACAGCATATGAGAGTAGATACAACTTCATGCCAAGATGGAAATCACTTTGTTCAGACAGTGTCTTTAAGGCCTATTTTAACACTGTAAACTTTATATATAAACTTACAAAAAGGTTATATGATGGTAAATATACTGACGTAGGGCATATGTAAATATAATACATGCTTAATTACAGTAGACAAAGGTAAACTAACATGTGATCATTATGAAAAAAAAACGAAGCAAACTAGTGTCACCGCTCAGAACACGTCAAATATATATACACATCTTTATTTTAGTGGCTTTACAGGAATATTTGCAATATGATGGTGACTTACATGTAAAGGTAGCTAATGAAAAGGGTGAAATATTCACACATGAAGACGACCAGATATTGTCTCGTATGCAAAGATTTTTTTTTTATCATAAGGAGGGTGAAGCATTTACAGACAAAAAAAGGTATCTCATAAGACAGGAGAGGATGGTAAGGTATTTTTAAAACTTTGATGAGGAAGATAAACAAACGTAAAATAACACATAAAGGTTACGATGAAAAATGAAAAGCACGGGTAGTACAGAAGCAGATACAAGAACCGGAGTGGGGATTATGGAATAACATTAATATTAATGGGGACCACAGAGGCTATGATGGTGCTCTCGCATAATCAAAACTTTCAAAGTATGGAATGACATTTATGCATTATGGAAGTTAGAAGCAGGTTAGAACGGCGGAATGACATGCCATACAAGAGGGAAGCTCCAAACGAAACAAGTAAGGGAGGCAGTCAGACAATTACACGAGAGACAGTGTTAAATGTGGCCACATGAACAGACACAGGGATTAGGAATAGTAGGACGTAGGTACTGCAGCTCCCTCAGGGAAAGGGATGGGATACGGAATAGTGCTGAGTTTGTAATGATCATGATTTTCAAGAATGAGTTAATGAGGATATTGGTGAAGGCCCAGGCTTATGGATTATTTTTGCAAAATCACAATAACTACTCTCTTGAAAAAAAAAAAAAAATCCCAATTCAATATTTATTCAAAGATGTTAATGCAACTCGATACTTTCAGTACAATATATTAAACAGTCAATGCTTGTACGTTTATTTCTCAAGATATCAATTCAAATATAAATGGATCAAATCAGCATGCTACACACATTAATAAATATGAATCGCCAACAAGAACATCAAGTACTGAAAGGAAATATGACTGAACTTTGCAGATCTTTAAGGCAAGAGGATAATGCATGATCACAAGAGCCTGGGACATATGGCACAAACACTCGGTAAACGAAAGTGGCAAATGGGTCACCATGGAGCGCGTGGGAGCATCTGGTGGAAAAGATCAAGAGTGGGGGATCCTGGTACCTGGAGCTAGATGGGGTCTAACAGGCCATCTTAAGTGCTTACTGGCTCGTACCCTTTTGACCTGTCTTGTGCATCAGACTTCTCTTAGGGCAATGGCTGTTCTGGTTTTATGACTCAGTGCGATGGCTGAACTTTGGTTCTAGTGAGGGACTATGTGATTGTCATCATCATCATTAGTATCATTATTAACATTTCAATAATCATAGACAATTTTTGATGATGAAAATGATAATGATAATAATTATAATAATAATAATAATAATAACTATAATAATAACAATAATAATAGTAACAATAACTATTGTTATCATTATTATTATAATCATTATTATCGTTATCATTATTATACCATTATTCTTGCAGCTGTCATTATCATTATCATCCATTTTATTCACTCAGTCATGAATATACTGCAGGTCAACATGCACCAGAAGCCTGCAGTCGTTTACTGGAGATAAGTGTACCAGCCAGTAAGGATTACACACAAAAATACTGTATAGATTATTAATTTACAAGAGGCCATATACAATACATACTCATCCTACTTAGGGATACTACAAAGACATACCTATAGAGAAAAATACTATTGTTAGATGTCTACATTTTCCCCAAGATTTTGAGGGATGTTTCAATATAATGTGTAGTACCATCAAATACTCAGCATAAATAAGCATTTCAAACAGGTATGGGGGATGGCTTCTGGAGAATACTATGATTCTAGTTATTTGCCTAAAGCTATTGCTGATACTGCACAGAAATATTTTCACAAAAGATTTACCAGCACTGCATGTGTAGCACTGACACACTCTTGGTGAATCAGTAATACCATACTACAGGTTATGTAGCACTTCTACTTTCCAGGCAAATCATATCAACATTATCATTATACAGCATAGGTGGTACTGCTAAATTCTACCTGTGCCTCTACCTCCCTTCTACAGCACAGGCATGAACACTACTCTATCTTGTTCATTTCTAGAAAGCCACTATATGAAGGATTTTGCTATATAATTTTAGCAATATATCCATTGTCTATTTTTTTTTTACCTGTCAACATCATATGCTGCTGTAATACTACACTCATGTCTCTTATATAAACTGCACCAGGATAATATTTACTCACTACAACATCACTTCTGTACCAAAGCATCTGAAATCTAAAACTACTACAATCGCTCATAAGGGTTTCGACAGTTCATCTACAATAATGATAATCTCAGGCTGCCCATACATTCAGCTGTCTAAACCAGTAGTTTATTTTTGATATCTTGGTCATAGATATACCATTTCATGTGATATTTCTCCTTTATGCTGAACGCTTTGATACTGGAACTATGAATTCCTCATTGCTTAGTTCTATATATTAATAATAAATAGAAATATTCAAATGAAAAGGTTTACACAAATAAAATATGAACAAACATAACAAACATGGATTGGGAAAAAACAGGAATGAAAGTTGTAGAAGACATTATGCGCCCGCACACACAAACGGCCAAGCATGCACAGGCGCGCACCGGGGCACACATATGCTTATCCATGCAAGCATAAATTTATGCATAACATGTACAAGCATATATCATTTTTACTCGCTCGCAACCATAAACATATGCACGTACATGCACACACATGCGCAAGTACGTACAGATGCACAGATAAACACACAAGCACGCAAACGCAAACACACACACACACACACACACACACACACACACACACACACACACACACACACACACACACACACACACACACACACACACACACTGCACAATCACATGTGTCCGTGCTCGCAGATACATGACTATATACACAGCTATGCATGCATACGTACATACACATACATACGCATGAATGCACAAGCTCATGTATATCTATACATGGGTGTATGCATGTATATGTATATATACATACATATTTATACAAACATACACACACACACACACACACACACACACACATACATATATATATTATATATATATATATATATATATATATATATATATAATATATATATATATATATATACACACATGTATGTATGCATGAACATTTAGACATACAGACACACACACACACACACACAGACACACAGACACACACACACACACACACACACACACACACACACACACACACACACACACACAACACACACACACACACACACACCACAGCACACACAGAATACACGTCACTTCTTGAGAAGACACCAAACAGTATCCACAGTCTCTTGTCAAGTATAAGCCAATGTCCTTCATTAAGCAAAGACAATCTACAAGGCGTGAGTGCGTGAGGGCCCGAGTGAGGCATTAGTGAAGGCCTACATTTGGCTTAATCCACAGAGACCTGTATTTGGGAAAGCCTAAAGACACGTAATAAACTGAGTCCTCTATTGCCATTGAAAAGACTCCACCAAGCATGAGCTCAATGTGCAGCTTCAGACCCTACACCAAGCATGAGCCAAAGGTTTACAATTTGGATGAAATTCGTACAGTAAGCGTATGGCAAAGCTTTTTTCATCACTTCTTATTTCAAAGCCCAAAAGTAAAGACTATAATGAAGCATTACACTTTAAATCAGTTCATCATATTTCTACGTAGTACTCTTTTGGTGCATAATATCATGTTAGCACATAAATTATCTTTTAATGCCAGCCATTGTAGACCAACAACAAAAAACTATGGCCAGCATACCAAGAAAAAAGCAAAACCATGCAATGGCTTGAAACCATGTACATTTGACTTTTAATAAGATGAGAATCCAAACAGAACAATACATGTTTAGATGACCTACACATAAATTACGCTGAACCAAACATTTATGGTAAGACTGCATAACAGCACAGAGCAGAACCAAGTATGAGCCATAAACCAACAATGAGAAACAAATGTCTGATCAACTTGTTTAGGTCACTCACGCGAAGGAGACCCCGACATAAATAATGAAAAGTAATCAAACATAGATAAAATCCACCTGTTGCTAGAACCAAACAATGAAGAAATACCTACAAAACACAAATGGCAAAATGTGAAAACTACATTTTTGTCATTACAACTTTGATCTTTTATTGTTTTACTTTTAGGATGTATATCAGTTTTCTGATACAATTTTTACTTGATATTTACACTCGGCATAATAAATGAGC
>NW_020869764.1:35000-40000 GCF_003789085.1 Penaeus vannamei | reverse complement strand
ATAACTACCAACTTGCATAAAACAGGAAAGAGGGTGAAGACGAAATGGGATAGGGGAAAAAAGGTATTCCTTTTCAAGAATTTTGTTAAAAATTGAAACAGAAAATCTACAATAGAAATATAGGAAAAATATTCGAGGAACTAGTTCTCAAAGAGGTAAAACATACAAAAAACTAAAAAATACTAAAGAAATGCTAAGGAAAAGTATCATACAAAAATTTAATCTATGGACTTAGGAGACAAACCTTTTAGATCATCTGTACATCAAGATAATTGAAATGTTAATTATTTTCTTTTTATTCATCAAGAAGAAATAAAATTCACGGACTTTATTCTGCAAGAGAAAAATCCAACTTCGTGTTCAGATTAATACAAAAATTAGACCAATCACATTTTTCCGTTAAAACAAAGCTGAGACACCGACCTAGCTCTACCTTGAATAAATTATGCATCTGAATGAGTTTGAAGTTATTAACGTGAGGTGTGTGTGTGTGTGTGTGTGTGTGTGTGTGTGTGTGTGTGTGTGTGTGTGTGTGTGTGTGTGTGTGTGTGTGTGTGTGTGTGTGTGTGTGTGTGTGTGTGTGTGTGTGTGTGTGTGTTCATATATACATATGTGAGTATGCGTGTGAGTATTAGCGTGTTTGTGTTCAGTGAGTGAATGAGTGAGTAAATTTGTTAATGTAAGTGAGAGGGGTGTGTGAGTGTGAGTGTGAGTGTATGTGTTCAGTGTGGCTGAAGGCATATACTCATGTTTGTATATGTCAGCGTATGGATCATCTTAATGAATGAGCTTCCTAATGAAAATGAAACACGGCTCACTGTCCGATAAAGCTAAAATACCCCCGACCTTATTTCTTTAATCTCAACGTAATATTAAACCTCTGTCAAAAAAGAGGGAGCGAATGACAAGGCCACCCACATAGCAAAGGCAAAATACCCACCTAAAAATGAAAATGAACAGAATGAGAAGAGAGAAGAACACAGCCACATTGTCCATGGTCCGCAGCATAACAAACAGCTGGCGCCGGAGCTGGGGCATGAACCGAACCAGCTTCAGGATGCGCAGCAGGCGGAAGGTCCTCAGCACAGACAGCCCCGATCCTTGGCCAGCCTGCTGCTCCGCGTGCGAAGTCGTGTAGCTCTCGTACATCTCAACGACGCTGCGTGGGAACTCGTCGTCAGGTGAGGAGAAAGACTGAGGGCGGGGTTAGGGGGGGGGGAAGTGATTGTGACAGGGTTGGCGAGGATGATGACTGAGGAGGAGGTGGATGATGATAAAGGTGACTTGGTGACTGTGATGAGGTTGAGGTTAATGACGACGATAAAGATAACTGATCATGAGGATGAAAATGCTCATGATGAGAATGAGGATGAAGATTCTGATGATAAGGATAAGAATAAGATAAGGAATGAAAAGGATAAGAATGGTGATGGCGGAGATGACTGATGTAATATGATTATGTGGGTCAGTCATGATGATGATGATTTGACGATTAACACAGAAGCACTAATATATCTGAAAATCATCAGGTAACAGATCTTTCCGAGAGATGAACATTATTTACATTTGGAAATAATATGCATTGCAAAATCCATATTGGAAGCTGAAGATCTGAAACGAAATACACATTTTATCGTTGGTCTGACTGTTTGACATCAAACACAGGCAATTACGAACAACGGCTATTTTATACTGACTGAGTTTGAAAGGGGTTGGGATTAGTAACAAGCATATCTTACAAAAATCAAACTACATTTTAAAGAAAATCGGTTTGGATAAAAATGCATCCTAGTGCAGGCCTTTCTTCTATTGAGCTCTGAAGCTCTCCCATGACTTTGATCTTAAGCATCAAATCTACGACTTTCTATTCTAGTCAACATGGTTACCTTAGAATCACAATAACACCATCAAAGACGTTGAATCCATTACTGATGTAACCAAAAGGCCCTTCAGCAATAACTTTCAGCAGCATTTCCAGAGCGAAAACTGCTGAAAAAATGATGTTGCTCGTCTCCACGATGGTTGTCAGTATCTCGGGCTGTGATAGAGTAAAGTCTGTCAGATTGTAGCTTTGCTTTAAACAATAATTTGTCTTTCTTTGGACTTTCGTTGAATACTTAGGTATTTCAGATCGAAATCATGAATGCTGAATTTATCATTCACTTTGAACCGAACTTGACAAGGCTTACTGCCACATGAGTCATTCTATTGCCATCTGGGACACAAGGAAAGAAAAGCGCGTTCCCTCACCTGGTTGTGGTACTCGACGCCCATGCTGAGAGTGTTGATGAGAATGGCCACCAGGATCCCTCGCTGGAAGTAAGTGTGTTCCACCAGCTTCTTGATGTACACTCGCAACTTGGAGAAGAACCTGCGCAATGGCGAGGGCGGGCCACTCCGCTCCTCTTCACTCCATTCCTCGTCACTCCAGTCGGAGTCGGAGTGACAGGAGTCTGAGGCCGAGTAATAGCCTGAGAGTCCTGCAGGCGCTTGGTCTGCTGAGAAAAATAACGTAGGAGCAGAGAAATGTTTGACACCTTTGGCAAGAGAAGAATACAATGTGTGCACAGAGCGGGAATCGATGCCCAAGTGCGTGGGCAGTGCCGCCGAGAGCGCGCCACTTAGTGCTAATAGTTCGCCACATGTGAGTGAGCCCTTACCACCTGAGCCATTATACGAAGGTGTGCGCGACACGGGCCGCAGGGAAGACTTGGTCTTGGCAGAGGGTGCGAGCGTCGGAGGAAGCAGAACCGAAGGCAATAGTGAAACGGGGGGGCCCGGCGTGTGTGGGGAAGGGGGCAGAGGCTCACGGAAGTAGGCTGGGTCCAGCGGCTCGTCGTCGGTCTGTGTCGTCTTCTCACTGTGACAGACATTCTTGGTAGCGGTCTCGCCCGCGTGGCCGTGGAGGAGCACCACGTCACTAAACATCACAGAGCTTCGTCTTCTATGCCGGGGAGTGCAGGCTCCCGCGGGCGATGGGGGCACCAGCTCATTGTTCCCTTCACCACTAGCACCACTGGGGATCATGAGGAGGACCGGGCGGTGAGGGGACGTCTGAGGGTCGACTTCAGACACCTCCGGGCTAGCGCGAGGGGCGCTATTGTTTCTACTGTCCTCCTGGCCCTCGTTAACCTCTGGGGGCGATAAAAGCTGAGGACTTGTTGCGGTGACGTTATTCATTACAGTGAAGCCCCCGCCAGGACCTACTCCCCCGGCGACGCCCGTGGGCATGGTGACCACGGTGCTCGGCGTCAGGTGGCCTCCCGGCTCGCGCGTCAAAAGCGCGTGTTGGGCAAGCACATACTGCCGACGGCGCCGCTGCTTCTTAAGGCTTAACTGCCGCGGATGCTCAGATCGGTGGCGGCGGCGGAACTGTCTGTAGCGGGAGTACAACTTCCGTCTCGCTCGTCTGTACAGGTGGGCGATGTACTTGATGATCTCGGCGTAGCACGAGTTCGGTTCCGACATGGAGCCCGACGCCAGAGTGCTCGTCGAGTGGAACCGAGCACGCTCCATCTTCATGCGCTCCATCTCGCGTTTCTTCGTCTCCGAGAACTGCGTGGCGATGACGACGAGACACAGGTTGATCAGGAAGAAGGACCCGATCTGAGGGAGGGGGAGGAGTCAGAAGCATTCCAGGCGATGATCTGGATTTTCAATTTATTTTTTTACTTTTTTATCAATCGATGGAGTAAATCATGTGAACTCTAAACTGCAAAACGATACACTGAATCTTTAATAGAACGATAACTAAATCATAAAGTATGGATGAAAACGTTGATGAACAGCAAAAGCAAGCACAACAAACCGTTAACAACTATTGCAAATGAAAATGTTTTATGCGAGTGGAAGTCTGCATGTGTGTGAGCGTTCATCTGTCTCTGCGAACTATTCTCACTTTTCAATTGCATTCTAAATTACAGCGTTTGGTGTCAAATTGAACTTTAAATCTACTTAACTGGTGCATCGTTTTTTTCAAATCACGTTAAAAATAGAAAATAAAATATACTGCAGCACGAAATTGCTCTTCAGTTCCTTTAATTAGATTCTGCACAATAGTTTACTACAAGCCTAAATATCTTTACGCTCTCCTGTAATGCAATATTCCTGGGTATCAAAATCTTGGAAATTGTAATGAGAGTTCAAGAAAACAAGGAAAATATGAAATGGTGAAAGGCGTTGCATTCTATTTTTAAATCACACAATATCCTCAATATATAATTTCAGAAATCCATTCACGCTCAAGGGACTAAGATTAGAATCTTACACATAATTTATACTTAGTCCAAAAATAGAGAAAAAAAAAACTTACCACGATGAGTAGAACAAAATAAATCCAATCCCAGAATGAATGCGCGTCTTGAACATAGTACATGATGTCCGTCCAGCCTTCTAAACTGATTACCTGTAATGAATAAGTAGATTATCGGCTTGTTTACATATTTAGGCTCCGAGCTGCATGGTGGCTTGAGTTTTTACAATGTGTGTTGCGTATATATATATATATATATATATATATATATATATATATATATATATATATATATATATATATATATGTGTGTGTGTGTGTGTGTGTGTGTGTGTGTGTGTGTGTGTGTGTGTGTGTGTGTGTGTGTGTGTGTGTGTGTGTGTGTGTGTGTGTGTGTGTGTGTGTGTGTGTGTGTGTGTGTGTGTGTGTGTGTGTTGTGTGCGTGTTTGTGTGTGCGTGCGCGCGCGTCTGTGTGTATCAAAAATACCTCGAACAAAAGCCAACGCTGAAAGTTCCACCTCCTCGTATATAAGAATTTTATTCCATATATTACCAACTTCTGAATTCGATAACGCCCTGAGTTCCTCTCCCAAACCGTCAGCACTCACTAGGAAAATGGCCACCCAGGCGAGCCCGATGTTGTCGAAGGATATGGTGCCCTGGAAAGGATTCTTGTCCCCTGGCCGGCAGTCGGTGTAGTATTGGTTCCAGTTGACACACGATTCATTGGTGGGTTCGTTGCTATCGA
>NW_020869764.1:22500-27500 GCF_003789085.1 Penaeus vannamei | reverse complement strand
CAACACAGGCAACCAACGTAGAAATCTGGATATTTCAGATTTAGCTTTCTCGATCATTTTGACCTCGGCATTACCAGACCATTGGTAATACAAATAAGAACAACAACTTCAGTGTATCTGAACTATTTCAAGGTAAGCTGCGGCGCAGATTCCAAAGTTTTCGTTATATCTGGCCGTCTGTTGGGCGTAGAAGAATGAAGCAAGTGCCAAGGCGCAAATGAAGGAGGGAAGAACCAGGGCTCGTCCGGTGAGGGTGAAGGCGAGGCGAGGGGCAAGGCCTGACGAGTTGGAGCACCGTTCGACGCTCACACCCTGCCATGACATGCCGCACTTCGACGGCCACCGGGGCACGCACCCTCACCGAGGGGGAGCGACCTGGCGTGACATGTCCTTGACGCGGCCCATCTCCACGGGCGAGCGAGAGCGGGCAATCAGCAGAAGTCAGCATCAGAAAAATCAACGCCATCATCATCACCATCGTCATGATATTATCTTCCTCAACTGCCACGACTCTCTACGCCGCCGAGGTGGGGGCGTGCAAGAAATGTCGGGGAGTTTAGGTCAATAGCCGGAGGTCGCTTCCTTGCATGCGCTTTTAAAACATTTTTGGGAACTGATTTGATACGAAGGGAAGGAGGGAGGGAGTTCTAGAAAGGGGGGTATCGATCATCGTCTGGCGTTGTGTTTATCTATTTATTTATTTATCGTCTTGGTTTTGATGGAATGGTCTTTTTTCTGGCCCAGATCAAAGACATGTTCCTTTGGGGAATCTGAGTTCCGCTTAAAGCCGCCGACCAGCTCAATCACGAGGTCGAGCCGGCTGGAAACCTCACAGGGCAGCAAACTTACTTTCCTCGTTCGCTAAATCCAAAATAAAAAAAACAAGAAGACGAAAAAAATACATGTGAAACACAATTAATAACATAAACACGAAATTCGAATCATCACCTTCGGATTAACGGTAAAAGGACGTATGATAGAGGACTTCCTGTACAGTGATACTCCAGCGGTTTGCTTGAAACCAAAATTCAGTAAACCTTCCAACAAATAGGATAAACAAAAACAATTTTCCAAAAAAATCTAAATATGACATACGCCCAAATCAAAGTGAATCGCTATTAACAAAAGGTCAGGCGCACATGACCGAAAACACGTCATGCAGCCACGTTACTACAACGACCGCCGCTTTTGAATCGAGCAGGTGCCCTTTGATGCCTATTCTGACTCAGCTTGTTAATTAATATGTGGCGCAATCCTTTTTTCATAATCATTTTCCGCGCGGATAACCCGTCCGAAAACATCCTATTGCGGTGCATGTATTTGTGAGCGCCATTTCAAAGACAGCTCTAGATTCATGCTGATGGCAATGATAACGATGCTACTTATAACGACGACGACGACGACGACGATGGTGATGGTGATGGTGATGATGATGATTGATGATGATGATGATGATAATGATGATGATGGTGATGATGATGGTGATGATGATGATGATGGTGATATGATGATGATGATGATGATGATGATGGTGATGGTGATTATGATGATGATGATGATGATGATAATGATGGTGATGATGGTGATGATGATGATGGTGATGGTGATTATGATTATGATGATGATGATGATGATGATGATGATGGTAATGATAATGATGATGACAATAAAAAAAATAACAGCAACAACAACAACAATAACAATAATAATGATAATGATAATTATAACAACAACACTAATAACGATAGTGATAACAATGACAATAATTAGATGGTAATGATAAATATATGAATGATAATAATAATTATTAAACATAATGATAACAGAATACAATAATAAAAATTATTAATATAATAATCAATAAGATAATAATAATAGATGATGAAAATAACAATTATATTATTGACAATAATAATAAAAGTAACAATAATAGTAATAATATTGATAATCATAATAATAAAAATAAAGTAATAATAATAACAGAATAATAACAATAATGATAATAACAATGATGTCAACAGTAATAACACCAATAATGATTATAATAATAAAGATGATAATAATGATAAAAAAATAATTATAATAATAACAATGATGATAATAATAATGATATTGTCATTTATGAAAATAACAATACTAACAATCAGCATCAATGATAAAAGTTATAAAATAGTGATAGTGCTGTTGCTGATGATGATGTATATACATATATATATTCATAAATATACGTATATATATATATATATATATATATATATGTACATATGTATATACATACAGATATATATATATATATATATATATATATATATATATATATATATATATATATATATATATATGTATGTATATACATATGTACATATATATATATATATATATATATATATATATATATATATATATATATATATGTATATATATATATATGTATATATATGTATATATATGTATATATATATATATATATATATATATATATATATATATATATATATTATATTCATATTTATATTATATACATATAAATATATATATATATATACATATAAATATAAATATACATACATATGAATATAAATATAAATATAAATATAAATATATATATACATATATATATGTAAATGTAAATGTAAATGTAATATATATATATATATATATATATATATATATATATATATATATATATATATATACATATGTGTGTGTGTGCGTGTGTGTGTGTGTGTGTGTGTGTGTGTGTGTGTGTGTGTGTGTGTGTGTGTGTGTGTGTGTGTGTGTGTGTGTGTGTGTGTGTGTGTGTGTGTGTGTGTGTGTGTGTGTGTGTGGATAGATGGATATTTTTCCGCGGAAAGCATATTCATCAACTACATATATTTTTAAATTCCCTTCAATTCCGGAAGCGCCCATTCATCCAGCCGAGGACAAGCCAAGATCACGGCTTGAAAAAAGAAAAGAAAAGAAGACGGAGAAAAAAAAAGAAAAGAACCATCCCATCAAAAACCGACTTCTTGAAGAAAGACGACGAAAAAAAAAAAACGATGACGACACAAAGGAGGATTTCAAGTAAGTCTGCAAGGAAGCGCACTCCCGTTTTCTACGATGGTTTCCACTCTCACTTTTGATTTTTTTTTTGTTTTTTATATATAGATTTGTCTTTTATCTTACGTTTTCGCCTTGATCTCTTTGTAATAAATAAGTTCAACTCCTCTGAAAGAAATAACAAAAAGGATGGATGAATTTTTTTAAAGGTAAGTGATCATCAAAAGAGATGAATTATATATATGTCAAAAAAAAAAAACTAATTTGTTCAAACAGAAAATGTTCTGGATGCCAAAGAAATATCCTAAGTCACAAATTCAGAAAGAAAGAAGAAAGAATATTTGTGATTTTTTTTTTCTAATTATCTACTTTCTCTGCCGATGATAGTGAAATGTCCTGGAAAAATAATCACAGTTAAAATAGGTTGGAGAACGTGTTATCACCCAGAATATCAAATCGACCTTTGATTTAGAAGAAAATGCAATGGTAAAACCCACTATGATGGATACAGTGTGAGCCACATGACGGTTTGGCGTAAGCAATGGAATGGCGGTCACGTCGTTAGTGTCACGACGACTTGACCCAAAAAAACGATTTGCTGCTGTCTTATTTACCCGATTTGCACCCATGTTGTCGTGTATAATTTCTGTGGCAATGTAGTGTCCAGTCTATGGATATTCATTTTATACTTATATGTGCACTAATATCTGGATGCATAAGAAGAACCCGGTTGTCTATACACCAGAGGGCGGCTTTTGCAGCCATCGCCCCGCCCACTTGTGTTCGTGTGCGTATTATCCGCAGAAACGAATTCCATCGCCCGCTATGTGTGCAGCGTGTGAAGAAAGTGTCTTCTGAGCGCGTCTGTGGTGATAGAAGAGTGCCAGCAATACCCAAATGTCTGAGAGAAAGTCTGCCGATGCCCCCAAAATCACCCGAAGAAAAGAGAAAAGAAATATAAAGAGAAACGAAAGAAAGAAGAAAACCCGAGGGAGAGGGACTTACTGCTGCGGCGTCACGTTCACGGGAATGTCGATGAAGCAACGTTGCCTAAGCATGCCCGCCCACAACTGCATGCCCACGATACCGAAGATGAAGAAGACGAAGAAGCACAGCAGAAGGACGTTCCCCAGCATGGGCAGCGTGTCTAGCAGGAGCATCACCAGGATCCTCATACCTGGAGGAGAGAAGGGGACAGTAATCGACAGGTTTTCGTTTAACAGGTTGAGCTGAAAGGAACCCGGGAATGCTTGAGGGACTAAGATGCTGTACTTAAAATACTTTGATATATGAATGTGCTTATTTTCCATATTTTTGGGGTTTAAATAATGCTATCACAATCATGGTCATCATCGTATTATCTCTACCAGTTACTGTATTGTCATCTGATACCCCTATGTTTATACCTCATTAAACTTCTACCTTTCACTCCCACACATCTTCCGGAAGATTCTAATTCGAAGAACCAGAAAAATACAGTCAACATTTACACCAACCTCCACGCCTTTTCTTCCCCTTGGCGCCTAAATATACTCGGGAAACTACTCACTGGGTATCCTGTTGATTGCCCTGAGCGGCCGAAGTACTCTGATGGTCCTGATGGCCGAGATATTCATGTTCTCCATCGCCAGGCAGTATTCCAAGCCCCTGCAGAGGAGGAGAGCTGTGTTATTTCATCACAAAATACAGTGTGCAGTGTGTACAATGCACTCCATGCTTTACTTTGTTCCACTCCACTACGCCACGCTGTCATGAAATGTTTGTCGCTGATTTTTTAAAGAAAGGAAAGGAAATATTGGAAAAGAACGGGAATCAAAATAGTTTTCGTGTCACCGTATTCTTTCTCGTTTCAAATACATATATCTTTGCATGTATATTGTTACAGATAATAAAGACGTCAAATACATGGATAAACATCTCAAAAACAAACAAACAAATAGATGAATACACAAATGATC
>NW_020869764.1:5000-15000 GCF_003789085.1 Penaeus vannamei | reverse complement strand
GAGAGGAGGGGGAGGGGGGACGAGGAGGGAGTGAGCGAGGAGAGGGGGAGAGGGGGAGAGGGGGAGAGGGAGAGGGAGAGGGGAGGGAGGGAGGGAGGGGGGAGGGGGGAAGGAAGGGAGGGAGGAGAGAGAGAGAGAGCGAGAGAGAGGAGAGAAGAGAGAGAGAGAGAGAGAGAGAGAAGAGAGAGAGAGAGAGAGAGAGAGAGAGAGAGAGAGAGAGAGAGAGAGAAGAGAGGAGAGGAGAGAGAGAGAGAGAGAGAGAGACAGAGACAGAGAGATCCGAAAGGGGCCTCCAGCGAGAGAGTCCTTCCTCGGGGCGCAGAGGCAGCCCCTCGACCCCGGCGGCCAGCACCTGCACTGGAGCCGAGGGAGGGTCGCGGCGGCGGCGGCGTCGTTGGTGTTCGCATTAATGTCTGTGTCGCAAAAGCAGGTAAGTCAGCTTTAAGGCATGACGCGGCGCTGGAGATCACACGGCACAGGCGGCGGCTGCATGACGCCATGAGGAAGGCGACGGCGATGCCCTGCCCCGCCTCTCCTGTTGCTTGCGGGTTCCGTGGGATGGAAACGTAAAAAAAAAAAAAAAAAAAAAAACAAAAAACTGATAAACAACAATGCCAGCAAACAAACCAAGGAAATGAAAGAGAAAAGGCAAAAAATCATAAGAAAGACCATTGGGATAAAACGGAGAAAATGAAACAGAAGTAGTAGTATTAGTAGAAATAGAGGATAATAATAAGAAGAAAAAGGAGAAAAAGAGGTATAAAGAAGGAGAAGGAGAAGTATAAGAAGGAGGAGAAGAAACAGAAACAGAAGTAAAAGTAGTAGAAGAGGAGGAAGAAAAGACGAAAGAGGAAGAAAAGAACACAAGCAAACAACAACAAAGAAAAGAGAAAAAAAAAACAGAGGAAGAAAAGAAAACAGGAGAATAAGAAGACGACGAAGAAAAGGAAAAATCGCGATGAGGAAGATGAAGAACTATCAGAAAAAAAGAAAGAAAAGGAAAGAAGGAGACGAAAAAGATGAAAACCGCACCATTCTGCTCCCCCAAACCCATCCGGTCTCCAGCGAAGTACTTTCACTCCGAGCTTCCTCTATCTTCCTTATGATGAGGTTTCCCGCCTGCACGCGAGTACCTGCCTTCATATCGGTTTATTGTTATTATTACTGTTATTCTTATCGGTTTTCAATCAAGATTACCAAGAAGAGAAGGAAGGGGTGGAAGATGGAACGAAATGCGCCATGTATATCGATTCGGGATAGTTTATATATGCGCAGGTTGGATTTATCGGTGGAAATGTTTATGCTGAAGAGAAAGTTGAATACATATTCAAAATAATGTTATCTAGGCTTCTCTCGTAAAAGAAACAGCGCCAATATCCATCATAAAACCGGGCGAAATAAATCTCTTTTTGAATATTGATATATGTAAATGGGACGAACTATTTAATATGTAAGATTTTTGGCGGGAAAATTCGGACATCGCCGTTTTTTTTACCCATCTTTATAATCCTCGTTATTTTAAAATTTAATATTCCACAAAAATGTAAGGGAGTGAGTGCCCGAGGAAGAGAGGGAGAGGGTGAGAGAGAGGGGGGGATGATAAAGGGAGAGGAAGAGGTAAAATAAGTGGGAGGGAGAGAGAGAGAGAGAGAGAGAGAGAGAGAGAGAGAGAGAGAGAGAGAGAGAGAGAGAGAGAGAGAGAGAGAGAGAGAGAGAGAGAGAGAGAGAGAGAGAGAGAGAGAAGAGAGAGAGAGAGAGAGAGAGGAGAGAGAGAGAGAGAGAGAGAGAGAGAGAGAGAGAGAGAGAGAGAGAGAGAGAGAGAGAGAGAGAGAGAGAGAGAGAGAGAGAGAGAAAAGAAAGAAAGGGAGATAGAACCAGACTTTCACGAAGAAGGTAATTTGGACTGGCGTTGCTAGCTTTTGTCTTTCTTGCTTCAGATCAGCCAGTGCGCCTCAAGGAGACACCGAGAGATGTCGAACGTGATCTTCGCGCAGCATCATTCATCTCGCAGTGAGCAACGTGACTCCCGAAAGGACTCAAGTGAGTTTTTGTGTGTTTATGTTTTTAAGAGTGTGTTTTTGCATGTGTGTCCGTGTTTTCTTCTTCGGGACCGTGCGATGAGTTTGTCTGTGTGCGCGTCTGTCTGCCATCGCGTGTTTGTACATGTCTGTCTGCGTGCGCCAGCGTCTGTGCGTTTTACGCCTGGAACCTCCGTGCACGCACCCCTGCCCCACCTAGAGGAAGAGCGCTCGCACTCCAGCTTGAATGCACGAAGGCAGAGGCTGTAACTCGGGCCGTCTGTATTGGCAGCTGGGAGCGAGAGGAGGAACATGATCACATGCTGGGGAAGGGGGGCGGAGAGGGGAAGGGGGGGAAGGGGAAGTGGAGAGGGGAAGGGAGGAAGGGAAGGGAAGAGGGCGAGAGGGGAAGGGGGAAGGGAAGGAAGGAAGGGAAGGGGAAGGGGAAGGGAAGGGAAGGGGAGAAGCGGAGAGGGGAAGGGGAAGGGGAAGGGAGGGAAGCGAGAGGGGAAGGGGCGGAAGAGAGGAAGAAGGGGGGAAGGGGAAGAGGAAGCGGAGAGGGAGGGAGGGGAAGGGGAAGCGGAGAAGGGGAAGGGGGAAGGGAAGGGAAGGGGAAGGGGAAGGGAGAGGGGAAAGGGGGAAGGGGAAGGGGAGGAAGGAGGGAAGCGGAAGGGAAGGGGGAAAGAAGTAGGGGAGGGAAAAAGTGAGGAGAGGAGAGAGTGAGGGGAGGGGAGAAGGAGCGGAGAAGGGAGGAGGAGGGGAAGAAAAAGGAAAATGAGGGAAGATAAAGGGAGAGGAAGGAATTCATTTTAGCGTCGCCATGCAATATAGAACTTCATAACATTAAAGAATTTTCCCCGTGAAGTCAAACTGCAATTTCCTGTATCTTTTATCGATCAGTTCCGATTCCATCCCGCCGGCCTGGCCTCCTTTCACGGGCGGGGCAAGAATACTGTATTATCCGTCACTGACCAAGCCGAGCGTGAGCGAATAGATTTCCTAAGGTTCATTAATTTCTTTAATGTGTCGGTAAGCACATAAGGCAGTCGACGCGCAGGTATCGCAAGGCAAAACAGCCCTTGAGACCGAGACGAACGGCTAAAGGCCACAGACTCTAGCCATTCATTCATCCAGTCGCCGATCTTTCTAGAGGGAACAAAATGGCTCTCCTTTCAAGGTGAATTACGGCGGCCGACTCGCTCCAGTTCGGGGGGGGGGGTGGAGGGAGGGAAGGCAAGGGGAGGAAGGGAAGGAAGGGAAATTGGGAAGGGAAGGAAGGAAGGAAGGAGATTGGAAGGAATGCGAAGGAATGGAATGACAAGGGAGGGACAAGGAAAGAAGGAAAAGGGAATGAAGGGAAATGACAAGGGGAAGGGAAGGAAGGAAATGGAAGGAAATGGAGGGAAGGGAGAAAAGGAAGGGAAATAGGGCAAGGGAGGAAGGGAACGGAGGGAATCAAGGAATGGAAAGGAATGAAGACAAGGGAAATAAGGAAAGAATGGAAGGCAGGAAGGGAAAGGAAGGAAAGAGAAGGAAAGGGAAGGAAGGGAAAAGGGGACCGGAGGAGATCAGGAGAATAGATAGGAACGAAAGGTAGGAGGAAAAAGGGAAGAAGGAAAGAATGGAAGAAGAAAAAGGCAAGGGGATGGAGGAAATGAAAATAAGGAAGAAAGGAAGGTAAGAAGGAAGGAAAGAAGGGAAGAAAGAGGAAGAAGTGAAGGAAAGCAGGGAGAGGAAGAGAGGGAAGAGCAGAGAAATGAGAAGGGGAGGAGAGAAGGGGAAGCAAAGGAGATAAGGGAAGAAACAAAAGTGTCGAAGGGCGAAGGGAGGAGAGGGAGGAAACGAAGAGAGGAAATAGAGAAAAAAGAAGAATGAGGAGAAGAGAAAAGTAAAAAAAAGTAAAAAAGAAAGAGTACGGAAAACACGAATGTGAAGAAAGGGATGGAAAGGAAAGAAGGAAAGAAAAACGGAAGGAGGGAAGAAGAGAGAAGAGGGAAGAGGAACGGCGAAGGTGGTGATGAATTGGAGGAGGAGCGAGGAAGAGGGGAATTAATCTGACCAATTAAACGCAAGTTAAGAGGCGGGACCGATCCAGCGAGGGTCAAGTGCTCAGCGCCAGGCAGAGATAGAGAGAGAGAGATTCAGAAATAAAGAGATAAAAAGAGAGAGACAGAGATAGAGATTGGGTTAGATAGAGATAGGGATAGATAGATAAAAAGATAGATGGATAGAGACACAGACATATATATATATATATATATATATATATATATATATATATATATATATATATATATAATATATATATATATATATATGCATGCATATATCTATCTATCTATACATATATGTGTGTGTGAAAGACAGACAGAGAGTGAGAGAGTGAGAGAGTGAGAGAGTGAGAGAGAGAGAGAGAGTGAGAGAGTGAGAGAGAGAGAGAGAGAGAGAGAGAGAGAGAGAGAGAGAGAGAGAGAGAGAGAGAGAGAGAGAGAGAGAGAGAGAGAGAGAGAGAGAGAGAGAGAGAGAGAGGGGGGGGTTGAAGTCAAAGCCAATGGTATAGCCGGGAGAGAGCGACACCCAAGTCAATGTCGAGGTAGAACGTTGGGACAAGTCACCTGGCGGGCGTGGACAATGGTCGAGACAGCTCTTCATATGATACTTTTGAACGTTCTCGGCGGCGCCTTTTCATTTCTCCCTCTCGCTCTCCGTCTCTCCTTCCTTCTTACCCCTCTCACTCCCTCCCTCTAACACCCACTCCCTCTCTCACTCCCTCTTCTACTCTCACACCCACTCCTACTCCCTCTCCCTTCCTCCCCCTCATCGAGTATCCCGCCTCCAATGCTATAGTTGTTACGTCAAAACAAAAGGAATCGGCAGATTTGCTTTAATTGATTGTTTCTTTTGCGTCATAACGACAGGTGTTGCCCACGATAAGAGAATAGCGTCCGCTTCGCTCGAACAATCCCACAAACTTTAATTTCATTTGGCAAGAGATAATAAATCAATTATCCGAACCGCTTTTTTTACCCAAACGAAATATTTGTTTTGCTAGACTGATCGCTGGCGTTTTATAATCCCTTTATATATATATATATATAATATATATAAAAATATAATATAACAGTGATAACTACATGAATACACAGCACACCGACATACTTTATAACGAAAGTGCATTTGTCAAATACTGCAAGCCACATTTGTACCCAGCTTATCCTATCTACTCGCCGTGTGCAATACGAGTATGGGAAAGTGTGAGTGGGCGGGGCCTAAGAAACCGTCATCCGTTTGCAAGAACTAATTATGAAGCAAAACCATTAACGACGGCGCCCCGAACTGCATCCGACCGCCCTACAGAAAATAGAAATGAGCTAAGTAAGAGGAAGAGTTGAAAAAAAAAATGAAATTAAAAAAGAGAGACACGAGCTAAACAAAATGAAGAATTGAAAAACAAAACTATCTCAGTTTTCCGCTAGAGGGCGCATGCAGATGCCAGCGCCAAGCACGCTAGGTAACCCAAGGGAATCACGGAAATTCAAGTATTTCCTTCACCTAACTTGCTTTTTTCGGCTTAGTGAAATGAACTCGGGGTGGAGGGAAAGGAGGAGGGGAGGAGGGATGGAGGGAAGGGAAGAGGGGGAGGAGGGATGGAGGGAAGGGAAGAGTGGGAGGAGGGATGGATGGAGGAGGAAGGGGAGGGTGGAGGGAAGGGAGGAGAGATGGAGGGAGGAGGAGATGGAGGGAAGGGGATGGAGGATGGAGGTGGAAGCGGATGGACGGATGGAGGAAAGGAAGGAGGGAAGGAGGATGGAGGAGAGGAGAAATGAAGGATGGAGGAGGGGGAAGGAGGGATGGAGGGAAGGGAGTAAGGATGGAGGAGGGGGAGAGAGAGAGAGAGAGAGAGAGAGAGAGAGAGAGAGAGAGAGAGAGAGAGAGAGAGAGAGAGAGAGAGAGAGAGAGAGAGAGAGAGAGAGAGAGAGAGATTGTGAACTGTCCGCCATTTACTCGAAATGTTGAAACTAAAATCGCCCCACCCCCCCTCCCCACCCCCTTCCACTCTTGCAAAAAGAGTAAAAAATCACATAAAATCGGTTTAGTCCCCCAAAATTCTCAAACTCTGAACAACTTTAACGTCCATTATTTATTTATTTTCAAATATTTTTTTCAGAGCGGTGCAAAAGCTCCAATGCAGACGAACTAAGTGCTTGAATTTCGAAATTTTGCGAACGTTGTTAGTGGTCTTTCGGCTAAAAGTGAAGCTTAAAAAATCACGGAAACTGAAGAAGGAAAGGCGCGCAATGACATACGCGAGACAAATTTTGCGAATCCGATAAGAATCTAAATTTTCTTCCGGACTGACACGAAATAATGATAAGGAACAGAACAGAGACTATGTTTAATTCTATTTATGCACTCTAACGTAATACATACATGCGTACGCACACACATGTGTGTTTGTGTGTGTTGTATACGGGGGCGTGTTTTCTTACTTCCGTTCTCTTATCTTGTGCCCTTCGTTTCCTTCTTTCTGTCTCGAAACCCCGTCGTGCTGATTCGCCAACCTCGAGCCCCGAGGCTGAGCGGCGCTGATCCCCATCAGAGGAGAGGAAGCGGCGACGAGGCGACCGGCCATCAGGCTGCTTTAACCGGCGTCGCTTCGAGGCCTTTGGCGCTCATGAGCCTCCTCTCGGTTCAGACGAATCAACTTCGTTGCCAGCGCAGCGAAACGGCCGTGTCCCGCTTACGTAACTCTCGGATGCCGTTAGCCAAGTGAATAAAACCCGCCCATTGGGTAGGGAAGAGATACTTAAAAAATGATGGGTGTGGGTGTGGGTACAGCTGCGCAGATCAATATCAAGCCTGTACAGGTGGATTCTCCTTCCAGGTGGAGCCTCCATCCTTCCACCTCGCCATTACGCCACATCTCCCCCTCCAGACGATCTGCTCCCCTCTCTCTTTCGTGACAAACTGCCATTTGTAATCACGAGTATCTAACAGTCTGCGAACGTCGCTCGCAAGTCGCCGACCTCCAGGACGTGGATATCATTCGTAAAAAGCGAAAGGGTCATCATTCCTGGCGCAATGACTACTAAAAGGGCCTTTCAGGACGACACTCTTCTCAACCTGGCGTGCCTTCAGTCGTCAGGCTCAAAGCCCCTCGATCACCTTCATCAACAGCTCAAAAGGACATTCCGATAACTGCTGACAATGCCCTTCCCAAAGCAAAGTTGACACCGTCGCCATAAAGAGAAAACGCGAACCTATATTATTAGGTTGATTCTGCTGACACCAGAGGTCCGTCACCGAGCTGGCTGACAGCGGAGGGGACTGCAGCCGTCAGCCGTCGGTGTATCAGTGTCGGCCCCGTGTGATGAGGAACTAATCTGCACTCCGAAGTTTAGTGGCAACTTCGTACCGATTTCCACCAACTAATTAAAACTTAAGTGAACAGAAGGGGAAAATACACCGCGAATCTGACGTTTTTTTTCTCTTATTTTTTTTTACTTTGGTTTCAAATCGAGCCGAGGAGGAAGAAATGGGCAAACGGGGGCGGGGAGAATATGAGGAGAAGGCATATCACGTGGGAAAAAATGAGGCGCATCAGGAGGAAAAAAAGGATGAGGATGAGGAGGAAAAGGAAGAGATGGAGAAGGATGATGATAAGGAGGAGAAAGAGAAGAAGGGGAAGGAGGAGAAAGAGAGGAGGGGGAGGAGGAGGAGGAGAAGGAGGGGAAGTGGATGAAGAAGAGGAATTCTGGCAGGGGGAAAACACAGCAAAATACAAGGGTGTGGGGATGGGGAGGAAAAAGATAGAATAGAGGGAAGGTGGAGAAGGGAGGGAGAGAAAGAACCAAGATAGATTCTAGGAGTAATGGAAGGGAAAGAGAGAAGAGAAATGGAATTAGAAAAAGATAGAAGGAGTAAGAAAAGTAGGGGAAGATGATGGAGGAGGCGGGGAGATGGTGGAAATAACACGTGTAGGAGGAAAAGGAGGGGAGGAGGGAAAGTAGGAAAACGAGGGTAGGAGGGAATAGAACAGAAGTGAATGAAGAGAGGAATAGGGATAAGAAAGAAAATGAGTGACGAAAGAAAGGTAGAGGAAGGAGGAAAGGGGAACGAGGACGAAAGGTAGACAGGAGAAGAGGAGAAGGGAACGAGAACGAAAGTTGAACAGGAGAAGAGGAGAGGACGAAAGGTAGACAGGAAAAGAAGCGAGAGGGAAGAGGAGAAGAGAAGAAAGAGGACAAAGGTAACAGAGAAGAGGAAAGGGAAAAGGACGAAAGGTAGACAGGAGAAAAGAGAAGGGAACGAGGACGAAAGGTAGACAGGAGAAGAGAAGAAGGGAAAGAGGACAAAAGGTAGACAGGAGAAGAGGAGAAGGGAACGAGGGCGAAAGGTAAACACGAGAAAAGGTAGAGGAAGAAGAAGAAGGGAACGAGGACGAAAAGTAGAGAGGAGAAAGGAGAAAAGAGAAGGGAACGAGAGCGAATGGTAGACAGGAGAAAAGAAAAGGGAACGAGGACGAAAAGTCCAGAGGAGAACAGGAGAAAAGAGCAGGGAACGAGAACGAAAGGTAGACAGGAGAAGCACCAGGAGAGGGCGACGGCGGCTCCTCCCGGCAGAAGTAAATATCAGCTGAGTAGCGAAAATGAGATTCCTCCCAGACACGAAGATTGGGCGTCGTGAAGGAAGGAAAATCAAATTCGAGGCGGAAACACCGGGGGAAAATCAAGTACTTTGAGGCCTGAATAAGGGAGGGAGGGAAAAAAAGGGGAAGGGGGGGGGGGCGGTGGAAGTAGTAGATAGGAAGGGGCGGTAGAAGGGGGGAAAGGAAGGTCATAAAGAAGGATTGGGTGGGAGGAAAAGAGGAAAGGGTAAATCTGTAAAAAGGATATGGGGAAAAGGAAAGGGAATTGCTAAAAGCAGTAGACAATATATCCATGGGAAGAGGAAAAACATGAGGTAAACAATGCAAAGGAAAAAAATACATTGCTGATATCTTATAAATATCTACTCACAAATATAAGCGCGTGCACACACACACATACATACATACCACACACACCACGCAACACACACACACACCGACAACACACACACGCACACACTACACCCAAACAACACACACATACACACAACAACACACACACACACACACACACACACACACACACACACACACACACGCACACACACACAAAGGAATGAAGAAAACGCAGCTCATCTGAATGTTCAGTCAGGTAACACGTAAGCTCAACTGCACACTGCAATCGCCGTGATCCGCCTGCCGATGAGATGTTTTCAAGACAGAGAAAGAGAGAGAGAGGGAGGAGGGTAGAGGGAAGGGAAAGGAAGAGGAAGAGGGAAAGAGAGAGAGATTGAAGAGAAGAAGAAGAAGAAGAAGAGAAGAAGAAGAAGAGAAGGAGAGAGAGGAGAGAGAGAGAGAGAGAGAGAGAGAGAAGAGAGAGAGAGAGAGAGAGAGAGAGAGAGAGAGAGAGAGAGAGAGAGAGAGAGAGAGAGAGAGAGAGAGAGAGAGAGGGAGACTGACAAAGATTTGGACGAGAGAAAGAGACTGATGAATAGAGAAACAGGCAAAAAGATGGCAATTTTTATTCCAAAAATTCCTGTTCCATAAAAAGATGTCCAAAGTGCAAATTACATTAATTCTTTCCGGAAAGATAACACGAGAAATGTGACGGACACATACACACCTACAATTCACCCACACCCACAACACAAACCACAATCACAACCTCCCACAACACCAGAGCCGCAGCTACTCACCCAGCGAAGACGATGAACAGGTCGAGTCGGTTCCATGAGTCGGCCATGTAGGAGCCTTTTCCCGACCAGCCCATCGCCACCATCTTGATCACCATCTCCACCGTGAAGAAGGCGAAGATGGCGTCGTCGAAGATCTGCGGGAGAGACGAGATGTAGGGATTATAAGACTTTAAGGCATGATGCACTACCAATAGACA
>NW_020869763.1:17500-24062 GCF_003789085.1 Penaeus vannamei | reverse complement strand
TCTCTTCTCTCTCTCTCTCTCTCTCTCTCTCTCTCTCTCTCTCACCACACACCACACACACACACACTCTCACTCTCACTATCTCTCTGTCCTGTTTATCTTACTATCTATGAAATTATATTTATTATACTATTAATTTTCCTGCCTGCCTCCCTTTCTATACAGCGCTGTCTCTTGTCTGTTTTTGTCCTTGTCTGCCTTCTATGTCTGCTTCTCCCTTTTGTCTGTCTGTTCTTGCCCACTCCCTCCACCCCCTCTTCGTGCTTCGCGTGGTGTGTTTATGTGCGTTTGTTTGCGTTTGTATATATATATATATAATATATATATATATAAATATACTAATATATATATAATATATATATATATATGTAATATATTTATGTTATATATATATATATATTATATATATATATATATATTATATATATATATACATATTATATATATATGATATATATACTATATATATATACATATATATATTATATATATTAATATATATATGTATATATATTATTATTATTATATATATATATTATATATATATATTATACTATAATATATATATATATATATATAATTATATATATAATATATGTAAAATTAAAATTAGATATAATAAAATTATATATGTATACAAATAGATATATGTATGTATGTATGTATGCATATACACATGGCAAAGAGATTCCCCCCCCCTCCCTCTCTCCCTTCCCTTCTCCTTCGCCTCTCTCCTCCTCTCCGACCCTGACGAAAACCTCCCCTCCCTCTCTCCTTCCCTCCCTTTCCTATTTGCCCCCCCCCCCCCCCTCCACCCCTATAGCCCGAACATCAGAACGTGATGAGTGGACCAGAATGACGAAATAGGAGGAGGGGGGCGGGGGCGGGGGAGGGGGTTTTGAGGAGAGGGTGGGGAGGAGCTGGGGGATGGGAGTGGGGGGGTGGGGGGGGGGGTGCAGGGGACTTTCTGTGGCCAAAATGGAAGCCGAAGATCTGTATCATGCCAAGCTCCTTTCATTTCCTGCGACTGCTCTCACTCAAAACCTCGCAAATATTCTCGAAAAAAGGACGAAAGGAAAAAAAAGAAGAAAATAAAAATTAGAAAAAGGGTAGGTGGGGGTAGGTGGGGGGTGAGGGTGGGGGTTAAAATAGCACAGTATCTAGCATTCGACATAAAAAAAGAAAAAAAAAATCACTGATATGCACCTCACAGTTTTGAAGGTCACACGTGATAATGAGAAGAGGGCTTGGATATTTCGACGAAGGAAGTGGACGCAGAAATGCGGAAGAAGGTTGCTGTCGCGCTCTCTCTCTCTCTTTCGCTCAATCTCTCTCTCTCTTTCCTCTCTTTTCACTTTCTCTCGTTCTCTCTCGCTTTCTCTCTCTCTCTCTCTCTCGCACTTCCTCCATCTCCCTTTCCCTCACTCTTTCATTCAAGGTCTTCAATTTCTCTCTGGCTCTTTGTCCTTTGCTTCCCTTCTCTTTGCGTATTTCTCTTATCCTTCCTCTTCTCTCTGTCCTCCTACCCCTCTCTACTCCTTTTAAATTAACTCCCGTAATAAAATATTCACATGCAAAAATCTTCTAAATTGAACCTTAAGACAACGGCGAGTTTATTAGTCTCTTAGCATAAAGAAAACGTAGAGGCGATGGCCAATAATCTCCAGATCTTTAATACTGATAACGTAATTAATTTATTATTACACTGTCCTCGTTGTCACCACCTTTACTACTGTATAATTTTAAAAAGTCCTAATAAAAATGCCAAGTAATGTCATCATCATTATTACTATTCTTAACTTTCATTTGAATTACCGTTATTACAATCATAATTATCATTATCATAATCGTAATGACAATACACAGTTCTCATTATCTCTATCCTTAGTGACATCTCCATATAATGATTAGCCTGTCGTCATTACCGTCATCATCGCCATTCTCGCAAAAACAATCATCACAGTAATCTCTAGTACTATTATCTACATAATGACCAAACCACCGTCAGGAGAAAGGCTACCACTTTTATAGCACGACAGTAATGGTACGATTCATTATTTCCTTACGGTCATCGTCATTAATCACAAGGCCTGTCTGATGCCATGATATTCGCCGTCTTTCCCTTGCCCAGCACCTTCAGCTACTCATTAATCAATATTCTTCCCCCTCTTAACACATTCTGTCAGTGAATATGTTTATATGCATCAGCAGTGTCAGCACACATCCGCACATCCGCCTAAGAGTCTGTGTAAACATCTAAATGCATATAGATGTCTACACAAATAAATCATATTTCCCATTAGCGTGGCTCACTCAAAAACAACAAACAAACAAATAAAAAACTGCAGAAAGCCAAACACACCTTCCATGTTTTTTTTTCCTTTTTCCTTTTTACAAAATATTGCGGGGAAGCAGTAAAGAATTTCAAAGCGAATGCCTCTTTCAAGATCCAGATCTGTCGGGGAGAAGAATGGGAAAAATGCAAAGCTGAAAGAGCGAGGATGAAGAAAATAAAAGTGAGATACGGAAACCAATTTCAACTCCTGATTTTTGAGGGGAAATGAGGAAGAGGGAGAGGGAGAGAGAGACGGTGAGAGGGAGAAGGACACGAAGAGAGGAAGAAAAGAGAGAGGCAGAGAAAGGATACGAGATGACGTGAGGTGAGATGAGATGAGGTGACGTGAGCTGTGGCGAGGTGAGATGAGATGAGTTGAGATGAGATGAGTTGAAATAAGTTAAGTGAGATGAGGTGATGTGATGTGACATGAGTTGAAATGAGATGAGATAAGATGAACTGAGATGAGAGGATATATGAGAAGAGAGGAATAGGGAGATAGGGGGGGGGAGGGAACGGACGACAGGAAAGAGACAAGAAGTGGAGAGAAGGAGAAGGAAAGAGACAATAAGTCGAGACAAGAGACGAAAAGAGGAGGAGGAAAGAGAGACAAAAGCAGAAAGGGTATTTACGCTCTCCTTTGTGACAAAGTGGAAGAAACATCTGCTTTTAAAAAGAATAATACACACATGGAAGGTGAGAGCGAAAAAATAAGGTACATGCAGATAACTAGTAGACAACGAGAAGACGAACAAACAAGATATTTGAATGAGAAACAGTTCTCAAAATACCAACATCCACTCAAAATAAAAAACACCAATATCTCCCTTCTGACTCAACAGAGACAAATACATCCAAACACATGTCTTTTTAACCAAATAACACGAGTACCAAAAAAGGGAAATGATAAACGTAAACAAGCAGTGCAATAATCGATATCACACGCAAAGACACAGAACAACATCGAAAGAAAGGTGTCCGCACTAACCTGCAGAATCTTGCAACGGTTGGTGTTGCAGACCTCGTCGACGCACGGCTGATACATGCCCAGGGTGACGCAGTTCAGGAGGATGACGAACATGCTGATGCGTTCGAACCACGTGATTCGGCAGTTAAGGAAAATGTCGACATTGCTGGGCATTTGGTGGCATGAAGGTGTGCTGTTAGGAACTAATGCGGTTATGCTGCCGAGTGTGAAGGGGTGACTAAAGAAAATCGAAGATTAAAGCATTGGCAATGATGATAATGATAATAATGACAATAATAATGTCAATAACAATGATGATGATAATGGTAAAGGTAAAGCAAATCACAGTGGTAATGATCAAATTAAAAATAACGTTGATGGCGATGTTGATGACAATTACAACAATAATGATGTGATAATTATAAAAGCAGCAACAATACCACTAATAATAATGATTATAATGATAATAATAATAGCAATAATAACAGTAATAATAATAACGTTAGTAATTACAATAATGATCACATTAATACTAGTATCTCAATAATAATGATAAGATCACAAGAACAATACTGATAACAATATTAACAAAACAACAACAATAAAAGCAATGATGATACTAATGATTATGATAATGATGATGATGATGATGATGATAATAATAATAATAATAATAATAATTATGATGATAATAAAAAAGTGATAATAACAATGATGATAATGATAATAATAATGAGAGATGATAATGATGATAATAATGATACTAAGAACAAGAATAGAAATAATAATGATAATGATACAATAATAGTAATGGTAATAATATTAATGATTATAACAATTATCATTATCATTACAACAATATTCAGCAATAATTATAATACTAATAATCATAATAATAGTAAAAAATGCGCTTTGATCTTGCAGACAAGGAATGAGAAAGGCATAATTAGGATAATTTTATGAAATATGACTATAAAAACAATGTTTAAAATCAAGGAAAGGCAGTTATAAAAACGACCAAATTGATTCCTGATTTTCACTGTTCGAGATTCTTGTGGTGTCTTGGGTCAACAGAGAGTCGTCAAGAGAGAGAGAGAGAGAAAGAGAGAGAGAGAGAGAGAGAGAGAGAGAGAGAGAGAGAGAGAGAGAGAGAGAGAGAGAGAGAGAGAGAGAGAGAGAGAGAGAGAGAGAGAGAGAGAGAGAGAGAGAGAGAGAGAGAGAGAGAGAGAGAGAGAGAGAGAGAGAGAGAGAGAGAGAGAGAGAGAGAGAGAGAGAGAGAGAGAGAGAGAGAGAGAGAGAGATCAGAATACTGATACTCGGAGCAAACGAAGGCAGCAAAATGCCCCGCCCTTGAATTTTGAGGAAAGTGGAGGGAGGTGGGGGGGGGGGGGGTGACGATCCCTATCACTTCCTGGTCATGAACACTGCTTCAGATTCAGTAGATGTTTCTTTTAAAAAATAATTTATTTGAGAACGGAAATATGCGAAAGTTAATAAGCGATGACACAAGTTTTCAGCACATGTTGCAATGGAACGGAAATGAAGTTAAAGTAATGAACACACTTTACTCCCTCTTAAGAAAAAAAAATTCCAGCAACATGGGAAGAACATCAAAATGGAAATGCAGCTCGAGATTATAACATAGCGAAACACGATAACACTTGAATGTTCTGATATCAGTCGGTGGCCGAAGTTTATCCCCTCGAAACCAGCGCCAGCGATGACTTGTCCTAATGTCAGAATCTTGCTCGTAAACAGACGAAAATGGTGAAGGTTAGGAGAGATATTTTTGGTTGCTGAGCAGAAAGAGTCAGAAGAAAGCGGTGATGATGACGGTGATGAAGGGGACGAAGCAGAAGATGAGGAGGAACAATAAGGAAAATAAGAAGAAAAGGATGGCCCGGAAGAAAAGTAAAAATTAAATAAGAGCCGAATAAGAAAATAAATAAGAAATAAACACTACAAACATATGTCTATATAAAAGACGAAGTAAAAAGACATCAGCCAGTAAATGACACGGGTAAAATCAAAACAAAAAATAACGAAAAAGGCATAATGTCAAAAAATTGGGGCCAAGAAGGAGACTCTCAAGTATGGCCATATGTTGACAGCTCGTGCTCGAGTGCCAGTCCTTGAGAGTAAGAGTTCCGAGGAGGAGGACGAAGAAGAAGAAGAAGAAGAAGAAGAGGAAGGGAAAGGAAGAGGAGAGGAGGAGGAGGAGGAGGAAGAAAAAAAGAGGAAGAGGAGAAGGAAAAGGAGGAGAGAAAGGAGGGAAGAAGAAAAAAAAACGAAGAGAAGAGGAAGAAGAAGAGGAAGAAAAGAGAGGCGGAAGAAAAAAGAGGAGGGGGGAGAAGGAAGGAGAAAAAGAAAACCGAGGAATAAGAGTAGGGCATGGAGAGAGAGAAAAAAAAAACGGTCGAGGAAGAAATAGAAAAAAAAAAAAAATGAAGATGAAAAAATGCAAAAAAGGAGAATGAAAAAAGAGGAGGAGGATACAAGAAGAGAAAGAGGAAGAGACAGCATCACGAAGAGGAGACGTTGCATCGTACACTTCATATCCGAAGAACGGCCGCCAAAAATTGCAATATAAGGACGAAGAGGCAGCGGGGCACTCCATAATCGACCTGGGTATTGGCGAAGGTGGTAGGGGGGGGGGGGGGGCTGGTGTGTGGGGTTAGCAGGGGAGGGCTAGCAGGGAGGGGGGCTGGTGTGGGGGGGGTAGCAGGGAGGGGGCTGGTGTGGGGGTAGCAGGGAGGGGGGCTGGTGTGTGTGGAGGGGTAGCAGGGTGAGGGGAGGGCTGGTGTGTATGGGGAAGCAGGAGGGGGGGGGGCTGTGTGTGGGGGGAGCAGGGGTTGGGATGGTGGGACTGGGTAAAGGGCGTAAAAAGGGGAAGGGGCGGATGGTGGGGAGGGTAGTAGGAGTAGGAGGTAGGCAAGGGTAAAGGGAGGCGAGGTAAGGGTCCGGGTTGAGAGTGGGGAGGGCGAAGGGAGGGGGATGTGTGTGTCCGGGTTGAGGTTTGGGGGGGAGGGGGAGGTTTAAGGGAAGGGGTGAAAGCCACGTCAACAGCAGGTCTCCCGACGTCAGCTTGCCTCTCACGCCTCCTCCCACGTCGTTCCAAAAGTCTTTTTAGCCGCGTTTTCTTGTGTGACATTTGCTTCTCTCGCTTCCCCGCTTTTTTACATAATAACGTTGCTATCTGAATGCTATGAGAGCGACACAAAGCCTTCCACTCTGAACGCGTGGAGATTGAATTGTAGAAT
>NW_020869763.1:7500-15000 GCF_003789085.1 Penaeus vannamei | reverse complement strand
GAGAGAGAGAGAGAGAAGAGAGAGAGAGAGAGAGAGAGAGAGAGAGAGAGAGAGAGAGAGAGAGAGAGAGAGAGAGAGAGAGAGAGAGAGAGAGAGAGAGAGAGAGAGAGAGAGAGAGAGAGAGAGAGAGAGAGAGAGAGAGAGAGAAGAGAGAAAGAGAGAGAAAGAGAGAAAGAAGAGAGAGAGAGATAGTTAGATATCTAGATAGAAAAATAGAGAGAGACATTAGGGGAGGGTAAGAGACCAGGGTGACCTCTCACTCTTCCTCTCGAGCCTTCAGATCTCCCTGCGGATGACAACTTCAAACGCGCCTTTGAAGTCTGGGCGCGGCAACGGCGTGAGAAAGGAGCTACTTCTCGCGTGTCCGCCCACCTCTGCATAAACAGACGGGCGTGTGAATAGGGAAACACGCCCGCGCGGAGGTGGGTGGGTGGGGTGGGGGTGGGGGCGGTTACATAGCGCGCTTTATTTTTTGATTCTGTGTGTAAGAGTGATTAAGAGTGTGTTTGAGTTGATTATATGTGTGTACGAGTGCAAATGTGTGTGTGTGTGTGTGTGTGTGTGTGTGTGTGTGTGTGTGTGTGTGTGTGTGTGTGTGTGTGTGTGTGTGTGTGTGTGTGTGTGTGTGTGTGTGTCTGTGCGAGTGTACAGGCAACACGCATATGTGTATGTGAATATATCCCAGCTACACCTATATACACACAAAAAACCACACACACACACACACACACACACACACACACACACACACACACACGCACACACACAAGCCACGACATTAGCAAGGAGATCCGCAGCATCTGTGTCATCAGGCGGGGATCGTTAGGGCCAGAAATGAGAGCGGGTGACAATGCGTTACAAGGGTCACGAGAGGAGGAGGAGAGGAGGAGAGAGGAGGGGAGTCAGGAGGGGAGGGAGGAGGGGAGGAGGGAGGAGGAGGAGGAGGAGAGGAGGAGGAGGAGGAGGAGGAGGAGGAGGAGGAGGAGGAGGAGGAGGAGGAGGAGGAGGAGGAGGAGAGGAGAGAAGAAGAAGAAGAAGAAGAGGAGAAGAGAAAGAAGAAAGAAGAGAAGAAGAGAGAGGAGAAAAAAGAAGAAAGCACAAGACAACAAAGCAGGTGAGAAAGAGGGAAAATATGATTGCGAGGTCGGAGTGGTTAGAGAGGAGAGGAGAGGAGAGGAGAGGAGAGAGGAGGAGAGAGAGAGAAGAGAAGAGAGAGAGAGGAGAGGAAGAGAGGAGAGGAAAGGAAAGGAAGAGGAGAGGAAAGAGAAGAGAAGAGAAGAGAAGAGAAGAGAAGAGAGAGAGAGAGGAAGAGAAGAGAAGAAAGAGAAGAGAAGAGAAGAGAAGAAGAGAAGAGAAGAGAAGAGAGAGAGAAGAGAGAGAAGAGAAGAGAAGAGAGAGAGAGAAGAGAAGAGACGAAGAGAAGAGAAGAGAAGAGAAGCAAAACAATTCCCTCGAACCAGCGTGTCTATAGGCATTGGGTAAATACTATTTGTAACAACAGAAACAAAAATAACAATGGTAGCAATAGAAGATGCAATGGCAGCAGTTGCAGCTGAAAGAGAACACACGAAGAAGGAATTGAAAAAAGTGAGAGAAGACTGTAAAATCAGAGAATCACGGCGACAAGAAGACGACGCGAAAAAGGACTAAAAAAAAATAGAGGAGGCGACGGCGGCGGCGGCGGGAGGAGGAGAATAAGAGTAAGAATGATAAAGAAAAGAATAAGATCAAGAATAAGGATAAGAAAGGAAAGATAAGGCAAAGACGAGGAGAAACAAGACCGAGACGAAGAGACAGGCGCCAGAACGCCAACGGGTCGAGGGTCGTAACTAGGAAGGCCGAGCGATTCGACGGGCCATTCGGGGTCAAATTAAGCGGGAGGTCGTTGAGTCGAGGTGGGCGGGCGTGCTAGGGGCGGGTGGGGGGTTGGGGGCAAGAGAGGGATAGGGCCTGAGGGAGGAGGGGAGGGTAGAGGAGTTTAGATAGGAGAAAGGGTAGATGGAGAAAAGGTATAGAGTGGACCAAAAAAAAAAAAAAAAAAAAAAAAAAAAAAAAAGAGGTAGAGAGGACAAAGGTAGATTGGAGACATAAATAAAGCGAGGTGTCGGCATCGGTTTCGCCCGCGAGAAGCCGCTTGATCCCCGCCTCAGGATTTAGGAAATGTATTGCGGGCGTGGGTCATGGGCGTGGGTCGGGATACGCTCTCAGAGTCTCCCTGCATCGCTTTGATTTCTCGTCCCATTCTGTCCTCTTTCTGTCCTGTTTATCCTTTTCCTCTCTGCGTGTCTACTCCCTCCATCTGTCTTTGTTTTCCTTTCCTGTCTCTTTCTTTATTTCCCTTCTGTCACTGTCTTTTCCTCTCCTTCACCCTGTTTATTTCACTCTTTCCTTCCCCTGTCTATTTCATTCATTCCTTTCCCGCTTTGTTTATATATCTACTCGTCTTTTTGTTTCTACCCTTTTTACTAACTTCTGTCAAATAACAACTTCCCTCCCATTTCCCTTCTCCCTCTCCCTCTCTCCCCCCCCCCCTCTCCCCCTTCCTCCCATCCCCTTTTACCCCCCCCCCCCCGTCTACATGTTCTCTCCCTCCCTCCCGTTTCCTTCCCCTGCCAACCCATTCCCCAACCCGTGCCATCCCTCTTCCCTCCCCTGCCACCACTTCTCTGCAGCGCCACACTCTTCCCCTGCCACTCTCTCTGCCCTCCTCTTGCTACCCCACTGCCCTCCCCCTCCTACCCCTATCCCTTAATACCGCCCCTGAACCTCCCTGCCCTCTGCTCCCCTCCCCCCTGCCCCCCTCCCACCCCTATCCCTTACTACGCGCCCCTGAACCTCCCTGCCCTCTGCTCCCTCCCCCTGCCCCCCCTCCCACCCCTATCCCTTACTGCCGCCCTGAACCCCCTGCCTCCCTCCCTCCTGTCCGCCTCCCACCCCTATCCCTTACTCGCCCCTGAACCTCCCTGCCCTCTGCTCCTTCCCCCTGCCCCTCCCACCCCTATCCCTTACTACCGCCCCTGAACCTCCCTGCCCCCTGCACTTTCTCCCCTCTGCCCCCCTATTCCTTACTACCGCCCCTGAACCTCCCTGCCTCCCTCCCCCTTGCCCCCTCCCACCCCTATCCCTTACTACCGCCCTGAACCTCCCTGCCTCCCTCCCCCCCTGCCCCCTGCCCCCTGCGTGGCGAGGAGCGCACTCCATCCGAAATCACACGCGCTCGAGCCAACAGCAGCGATTCGGGAACAAATGGGACAAAAATCCTCTCCTCAGCCCACCCTTGACGCAGTGCCAATCCGCGGCCCCGGTCAGATCGGCCATACATCCATTAGCGGCTCTTCTCCTTTGCCCCTTTCCCGCCCTCTCTCCTCTCTCCCCTCTGATCTCTTCCTTCGCTGGAATCCTTCCTCTCTTCTCTCCCCTCGAGCCTCTTCCGCTCATTCGGTTAGCCCTTCCTCTTCCTTCTAACTTTCTCGACTCTCTGACCTCATTCTTTATTCTCTCTATCTTTCCCCTCTGTTCCTTTCTCTGTATCCTCTTAATCCGTCTTTTCCTTTTCCATTCCACTTTAATTTTCCTTTCTCCTCCCCTTTCCTATCACCTCTCTTTCCCCTCGAATTCCTTCCTCTATTCTGCCATTTGCCTTTTCTTTCCTCTGTCGTTCCATTTACCATTCTTTCCTTCTTTTTTCCTCTCCCCTCCTATCTCTTCTTTCTCTCCTCTTCCCTGTTCTCTCCCTTTCCTATCCCCATTCCCTATACCACATCCATCCTTCTTTCCCACCTTCCTCCCTCCCTCCTCCTCATTTATTCTCTCGCCTCCTTTTCCCTTCGTCCTCCCTCCGTTCCCCTCGCCCTCCCTCCGTCCCTCCCCCCTTTCCCTCACCCTCCCTTCGTTTCCCTCGTCCTCCTTCCGTTTCCCTCGCCCTCCCTCCATTCCCTTCGCCCTCCCTCCGTTCCCTCGCCATCCAGCCCTCACGTTCCCCTCGGCCATCCCAGCCCTCACGTTCCCCCTCCCTCGCTAACCCGCAGAAGATCAATGCAAACAAATGGAGCATCATTAACTTCCGCTTCGGCATGGCTGATCCCGCGGGCTAGTACATTATAAAGGCCAACCGTGCATGCTGTAAGTTGGCGAAGAAGATCCAATTCATGCTAATTCAATTTTCATGCCGATTGGCCTCCGACTGTGAAGCGTAAAAATGCATGAAAGCCAAACCGCGCATTGCTAAAATTTTCATGTCTATACGAACTGTGAATTTGAAATTGTAAGTACTACAATATATCATATATCGTAGAGCTACATACGAAATGATTTACTGACTGCATAGCTACCGAGACTTAGTTTTAGATACCACTATTTCATCTTTTTAAAATCTCCTCTCGCCATCAAAGAGTCGTTAATATACACTTCAAAAACTAATCACTTGTTATAAAGGATTGGCCTCAATAACCCTATAGCACTCTCTTCCCTCCTCCAGCTTCCGGCCACGTGGACGGCTGGACGCTCAAGATCTCTGATGCAGCGAAATTTGGTTGTTCAGATGTGAATATTTCCCTTTGATATGCGTCTGTATCCTGTCCGTCTCCCTCTCTCTCTCTCTTTCCTTCTTTCTTGCATTCTCGGAATATTTTTTCCCTCCCCCTTTTCCTTTCGATTCCAAACCCCATTTCTCTTTCTACTCCCCCTTTAACTCTCACTCTCCCTACTTCTCTCTCGCACTGTCTCCCTCACTCTCACTCTCTTCTCCCTCTCCATCTTTTCCTTATGTGTATTTCTCTCGGCCGTCCTTTCCTCCTCCCTCTCTCCTCCACCGACTCTCCCTCGGAAGTGTAACCAACTCCCCGTGCACTCCGAGATCTCCATTACCAAACTCCACCATCCATCAGCGAGACTTTCCCTCGACACCGCGAGATGGCAACACTGCGCGCAACAGGTCTCGTGGTGTTGAAATGTTTATTTACCCGCGCGGAGAGGAAGACCTGCGTCCCGATGCGCTACAGTTGGGCTGTGTATTGGTTTATCTGGCTGTCCGTGCGTCTGTTTATTAGTCTCTGTTATTAGTCTGTTTATTAGGTGAAGAACATTGATAGATGCACAGATCAACAGAGAAAGATATAGGCAGGAGGGTACACATCTAAACAAAGAAGAGAAAATCAGTTAATAGTTCGACTGATAAATAAATTGCTAGGCAGACAAATAAAATGGATACATAGGCGAAAGAGACAAGCAGATAAACAGATGAGTACACAGGCTAATAGGTGGATGGATAGATGGATAACAAAGATAGACAGAGATAGATAGATATATAGAGAGGGAGGGAAGGGGAAGGAGGGAAGGAGAGGGTGAGGGAGAGGGAGACGGAGAGAGGGGAGAGGGAGAGAGGGAGGGGAGAGAGGGGGAGAGGGAGAGAGAGGGAGAGGGAGAAGAGAGGGAGAGGGAGAGAGAGGGAGAGGGGAGAGAGAGGAGAGAGAGAGAGAGAGAGAGAGAGGAGAAAGAGAGAGAGAGAGAGAGAGAGAGAGAGAGAGAGAGAGAGAGAGAGAGAGAGAGAGAGAGAGAGAGAGACGAGAGAGAGAGAGAGAGAGAGAGAGAGAGAGAGAGAGATCCCGAGAGGCAGCGAGGCAAGGTGAGGAAGGAAACACTCTCTCCCCACTCAGCCGAACATCCGGGCCTCTGCACTGCGAAAGCAAAGTCTGCCGTTCCCCGCAAACAACCTCCCCCACTTTTTAGCATTCACCGTTTTTCTTTCTTTCTGTTTTTTGAGTCTGCCGGCTTACCCCCTCGGGCTCCCCCCCAATTTTTTTTACTTCCCTCTACTCCATCAAAGTATATTAAACGAGAGCGAGAAGACTTTGTAACTGGCAGGTTTATCAGGAAAGATCTTTAGAGGCAGAATAAAATGGGATGAAATATAAAGCGATTGCAAAAAAATGCACTACACCCCCTCCGCACACACACACACCAGTAACACTCTCTGCACACACACACACACATGTAGATAGATAGATAGATAGAGATATATATTATATATATATATATATATATATATATATATATATATATATATATATAGAGGAGAGAGAGAGAGAGAGAAGAGAGAGAGAGAGAGAGAGAGGGAAAGAGAGATAGATTGATGGAGAGATAGAGAGACAGATGACTATAAACACGATCACACACACACACACACGCACACGCACACGCACACACACACACATTCACACTGACACTGACACTGGCACTCACACAAACACACACATAAACATATATATACATACATACATATGCATATATATATATTTACATATGATTATATACATTCCGAACTTATACGAAAAGGACAAAATTACAGACAGTCCTTACGTTTATGAATAGAAAATAGCTCTAAAATAAAAGAAACGACTAAATTAGCGTTTGGCAATCAACCAAACGGGTCTTCCAAGTTTTTTTTAAATAATTTTCGATCCAGAATTATCTTAAAATTAGTCGAATTTTAGGACGGGTGTGGAAGTGTCCCTCGCGCGGAAGGCGTCTTTAAAACTAACCTAACCTAACTAAAACTAAGCAAATTTACTCACATTTGAAGATAATTCTGCATCCCAAAGGATAGAAAAAAAAACTTGGAAGACCCTTTTGATTGATTGGCAAACGTTAATTGGGTTGTTAATTATATTATACAGCTAGTTTCTATTCACAAACGTAAGTGCTCTCTTTAATTTTGTCGTTAAGCACAAGGACTGTCTTTAATTTGTTTATGCAAATTTTCCTCTGTTGAAGATTATTCTGCTTTGGAAATAATAAGAAAAGCTTCGAGGCCACTTTCGATGAATTATCAAACGTTAATTGAACCGTCTCTTACGTTTTTATTGATGTATTTTATATTTAAAAACACAAATATCATCGCCCGCCCTTTAAACTGTTCCAATGACAATATACGCAGGTCTGCCACATCACATTTAAATATACTAAATGTGTAATATCACCGTTGTGATATAATTAAGATTTATTGTCATATTCACCATATAGTATTATTTAAATAGATTACCAAAATAGGGTCTATAACGATTTACATGTTAATTGTATTACCAGAATTAACTTTGAGAAACGGCAACAGCGCTAATCAGAGAGAAAATCACAAAGGAGTCTCAGATCTTTCGTGAATACCGCTGATTCTCTTAACTTCTATTTTGTTGAGTCTGCCTCTTTCTTTCTGTTTTCTCTCTCGTGCCTATTCCTTTCTCGTCTCATTAAATTCATTCTGCTTTTAATCATCTCTTCGTAAGCCATCCCTTCCCTCCTCGGTCTCTTTCAGTCTCCCCTCCTCCTCCTGCTCTTCGCTGCGTCCTCCTTGATGAAGACGCGTTTCAAGCCGGTCAGCGGGGAGGCAGGGGAACAGCCACGATTTTCGAATTCTCGACGGGAGCAAGTGAATACGAAAACATTTTTATTTTATATATTTCTGTTTATGTATCTAGTGGATATATATGTATATATATATGTAGAATA
>NW_020869763.1:0-2500 GCF_003789085.1 Penaeus vannamei | reverse complement strand
GCGAGCCTTAGGAGCACGCTGGCAATATCACCCGGGGTTTTAAACCTCGCCGTGGCATAAAAGTGAGGTCATGCACGGAGGCTGTATCACTGTCGGGGAGACGGCGAGGGGATACCTCATAACCTGAGACTAATTTCGTTAAAAATGTTTTTAACGAAGTTATAACGTTACGGCCCTGCACTGCTGTGGGTTTGATCATTCATTCAGATAGAACTGGAAACAAGTACAAATGTTCTTGTTTCCGTCTTTATCTTTCAATCTGTATGATAACCCTTTTTCCTAATGGCCTTTAATGATGCAGAATCCGCCCTATCCTTGATAGCTTTCTCACCTGAAAACGAACCAGTTTTCGAATGAACTGCTCTTCGTTCATACTTAGTTATCACAACGAGGACTGAAGGAAAGAGTAAGAGACAGAGTTTTGAGGAGGAAGCGCAGGCAAGATGTTGACCTTTGACCCTGAAGGAGACGACTCACGCCGGGCGCTGTTGATCCTGGAAGTCGGTGGGCGTGGAGGAGTGTAAGCCGAGAGATTTAGCGTGACATGGCAAGGGAGGAAAGCGGGGAAGGTGGGGCGCTCATGACACCAGCCTGTGGGAGGCCGATATGATTATCACTCCCTATTATCTTTTTTTTTTTTATTTCATTTTACTTATCTACTCATTTTCATATTCGATTCCATCATGGAATAGCTGTTCATATTCCTGTATCGTAAAAATCTATTAACGTATTTTCGTGACTGACATCTATCGCATATCAAGAAATTATTTCGTAGCGCCATATAAATTGACACAAAATAGAACAGGAATCAATGTAACAAAAATACAGAAGTAACAAAATCGGATATACACAGAAGTAAAGGAATACAGCTCATCAGAAAAAAAGAACATTGGTCACAGGAAAGAAAAAAATCCGTCGAACTTCGACAGAAAATCAGAAAAACGAAAAATAATTTCTGAAGCAACCGATGCCTCCCCGAGAGCAAGGTGCCTCTTACGCCGGCTCGAGTGGCCCGGCGCAGTCAATTCATGCTCGGTTTACACCTCTTCAACGGCAGGAGGCAGCTTACAATCAGCTGTATTACCGCTTTCGAATTACACGCTCCTGGGTCGAAGGGGAAGAAGTAGAAAAGAGAGGAAACAAGTGGGTTCGCGTCTGAGGCGATAATGTCACAGTTTGGGTAATGTTGTTACTATTGCAATGGTGATGATGGCAATAATTGTGCTGGCAATGATGGTGATGGCGAAGGAGATGGCAAATGATAATCCGACAGAGATACAGACAAGCAAAATACGCAAACCCCCCATAATATATATATATAGTATAATATATTATATATATATTATAATATAATATATATTAATATATATATATATAATATATGATATTTATTGGAGAGAGAGGAGAGATAGAGAGAGAGAGAGAGAGAGAGAGAGAAGAGAGAGAGAGAGAGAGAGAGAGAGAGAGAGAGAGAGAGAGAGACAGGAGACATGAATGCTTTAATATGCATGATAAGAATTTATGTTATAAACATACATATCTATCTATATACCATCTGTCTATCAAAACAATATATGTAATAGCACACACACATGTATGTATATTATACATACATGCATATATATACATATAATACGACACACACCAACATAATATATATAATATATATATATATATATATATTATATATATATATATATATATATATATAATATATATAGATATAATATACATGATATACATACAATAGATATATACCATATATAAGATATAAAAGATATATAGATATATAGATAATAGATGATAGATAGAATAAATTAGATAGATAGATACAGGTTTATTTACATTAATACATATATAACATATATACATGTATTACATATATAATAACATACTATCTATCCTCTATTCTATCTATTACACACACACACACATATGCGTGTATGTTGTATATATATGTGTATATATAATATATATATATATATATATATATAGTATATATAATATATATATGATATATATGTATATATATAGTTATATATATATAGGTATATATATATAGTTAAATATATATATATAGTTATATATATTATAATATATAATATAATATTTTATATCTATAAGTCAAGCGACCGCGAAGTCATTCAAAATAACTTTCACATATACTGTATTTCAAGCGGATACAAGTTTGTAATTTTTCATGTTGAAACTTTAGAAATTGCTTCAGTATCAATATTGACATTTGTGCCAATAAACATGATTGCCCGTAATATATAAAGCAAAAGGGAAATATGAAATTCAATCGGTAATCATTTCTTTCATTACTAACGGTCATTTTGATAATGATGATAATCATGATGCTGATCATGATTGCTATTACGTTTAAGACGCCGATGATGATGATGAGGAGAAAAATGACGTAAACTATAATAACAACAATAATATAAAACAACAATACTACTATCACTGTTACATATAGTTTAATAACAAGAGTAATTAA
>NW_020869762.1:62500-67676 GCF_003789085.1 Penaeus vannamei | reverse complement strand
AACGCGCTAAAATAAAAATTCTTTTCGAACCAGAATATATCTTATGCAAGGTTCATAGACAGTTGGCGTTTGTACAGCCCTCTCGGCGCGAAGATCAGAAAGATGCAGTTTTTCCCGCAGCAGCAAAAAAAAAAAAAAAAAAAAAAAAAAAAAGACAAGATGGGTTGCAAAAATCCTCATCTGATGCAAAGAAAATTGGAAATTCTTGAGGCAAAATATCCCGCTGTTGTACCGCTTAAGGTTGATTTGGTTGGGGTCGTCGCGCCCGAACTGAGGTCGACATCCGAACCTTCAGCGCCGGGGATCAAGCGCCCCAGGACACGGCGGTGCGGACGCTGCGGCGCTCGCGGATGGAGGGATGGGATAGGGAGGGGGAGGGAGGGATAGAGGATAGAGGAGGGAGAGGAGGGATAGAGGGAAGGGGAGGGAGGGAGAGGATTAGAGGGAGGGGGAGGAGGGGAGGGATAGAGGGATGGGTGGACGGGAAGGGACGGTGAGGGAGGCTGGCGTAGGTGAACGAAGGCGGTCTCTCTATCTCTCTATCTGTCTGTCTGTCCCTCAATCTATCTATCTACATAAGTAATATCATGTATACATAATATATATATATACATATATATATATATATATATAATATATTATATTATATATATATATATATATACTATATATATAATATACTTTTATAATATATATATAATATATATATATATATTATATATATATATATATATATATATATATATATATATATATATATATATATCGCCACTTTAAAAAGGAATCTTTTTCCGCCTCCCCTCGCCGCCCGCCCTTCCCCCCCCCCCCCCCCGCACCGTCGAGCGCCTCATCAACCCGTTTAATATCCGCGATGACCTTCTATTGATAACGATTTTTTTCGGCCTCTCAATTTAATAATCAAACTTTTTTCCAATGGCGACTTCCCCATTTTCTGAATGACAAAGTGCCCGGCGCCCCTTGATTTCCCATTGGGGGTAATCCGTAATATGTTGCAGCTTAATCATTTTTAATGCGTCCTCCAAGAGCCGTTTAAAATGGGCGGAATTATCACCCGAGTAAATATTATACACCAGTGGCCGCTTGTTATATTGAAGGGGGAGGCGGCCGCTACTTGAAGGAATTATTATTAGTTTTATGTTTCTTTTTATATGTTTACTGTTAGAGATAATGTTTTTCTTTCTGTTTATCTTTCTTTTTTTTTTTGGTGTTTCTTCGAGAAAATTCTGGTGTTTTCTTTTTTTTCTTTAAAATCTCCCTTATTTTGCTGTTGCTTCTTTTTTTCTTTTCCGTTTTTTAAATTTCTATATGTATATGTTTTATGTATTTCTCTATCATTATTATTTATTATTTTGTTTCAGTATCAATAATCCCTTATGTGATTGATCTTTTGGTTCATTTAATACTCTTAGTTTTAGATAAAATATCATGATTTTCCTGTTGTTCTTTTTTCTCTCATCTTTATATTATTTTTTATCATAATCATTATTGTTATTTTTCTATTATCATTATTTTTATTGTTTTTGTAGTTGTAATTATTAGTATTACCATTACTATTTGTTTTACCATTATCGTTATCATTATTACCTATATCATTATTATTGATATTATCATTGTCGTCATTAATATTATCATTATTATCATTATTACCATTATTGTTATTATTGTTGTTCTTATAGTTATTACCACCATTACTATTATTATTATTACAATTATCGTATTTTCTTTATTGTTATTATCAATATCATTTTTTATTATTGTTATCATTATTATCATCATCCTTGTTATTATTAACACTGATATCATCATTATCATTACTTGCAATTTAATAGTATTTATCATTTTTTTTTATTTCTGTAATGTGTGCCCTGTAATTATTCTTCTGTTCGTCATTATGAATATTTCGTTTTCTTAAATGAATTTTTCTTTCCGTTTCGTTTGAAATGTCTCCTTTACTTTCCTGTTGCTCCCTCTTGCCCCTGGAACTTGAAGAACCGTAGAAATAGAAAAGGTCTTTCCACTCACGCTCCAACAATTTCGGAAATCTCTTGGAGTTCTACAAAGTGTTCTTAGTTCCTTCGTGTTGGAAAACTTTTTTTCGCTTTATTTTGCTTTTTTCTTTCTCTCTCTCTCTTTCTTTTTTTTCTTTCTCTTTCATAAATTTTAGTTGTATCTGTTTCTCTCTATTTCTTTCCTTCTCTCTCTCTTTCTTTTTTTCTCGTTCATAAATTTTAGTTGTATGTTTCTCTCGATTTCTTTCCTTCTCCCCCTCTCTATCTCTCTCTTTTTCTTCTTTTTTTCTTTCTCTTTCATAAATTTTAGTTTTATCTGTGTTGGTTGGTTTGGGTGAATGTATGTTTCATTAAGGGGTTTTGTGTGTGTCTTTGTGTATATGTTTTATTTACGTGACAAACTGGTGAACAAGAATGAATAAATCTCTTTTTCATAGCGTCTGTTTAACATGCTGTATTAGGATTTCAGATGCAATATGTATATACCTAACAATCAATCAATTTAAAAGTTTTAGTCCATGGTGTATCATAAGTAACTTTACAGATAAACATAAAATCACACGTATACATTTTCGTGTATTTGTGTGTGCGCTAATTTATGTATATATGTATTTACACACACACACACACACATACATGTACACATATATATATACATGTATATATATATATATATATATATATATATATATATATATATATATATATATATATATATATATATATATATATATATATATATATACATTATGCATATATAAATATACACATACATACAAACATGCTGTGGTAAAAAAAAATGTTGTAACGTTTCGACGAATTATATCTCTATCATCAGACTATTTCTTCGACCCCGTAAATCAAGTTTTACCAACTTCTTTGTCCCTTTCAGGGGAAGCTGTCAAATGCTTAAAATCTGCAATATTTACAATGCATGTACAGTAATATTAACAAAGGTACAATATGTATGTACAGTATTGCAGAGAATCTATGTACAGCCCTGACCATACAGAAAAATATACTAATTTTCTACAAAATCTAAAGGATGATGAAAATATTGGGAAGTATTTGTTTCTCACCCCTAATCAAAAAAATATTTAATATATGCTCCACTTGGATCCAATTTGCAAACGATATTACATAAAACGAAGTACATAAACAACATTTCTCGAGGATGTAAGTTTCATAATTCGTAAACCATTATGTGAGATACTTAAACATTTCCTCCCACAGGTTGATTTCAAGTGTTATTGTTAACTATTGCGTTTCTTTAAGAAGAGAATGCCACTGCTTTCAGATTCTACACGATGGTTCAAACATAGAACACTTGAACATATGAGTAAATCTATAAGAACTAGCCTACCTCTAAGCAAACCTTCTGCTGTCCGATACATTCACACACAGAAGACCACTCTTTCATTCACAAAGATTTCAAAATTCTGTTCACAACATATAACAGACTTGACGTTCTCATCCCAGAATCCCTGTACATCCACAAGATGGAACCTGACCTAAACAATAACACAGCTATTCAGTTGTTTATGCTGTAATTCAACTACCGGAAAAACACTTCCCCCCTGTTATTGTCTAAGTCTCACCCTCGCCCATATTTTGCATTCTATCACAATGTTTCTTGTCAGTTCTTTTTCTGTTCACTTCTTTTACCTATTTCTTTTGTGCTTATGTTATGAACTTTTTTTTTTTTTTTTTTTTTTTTTTAGCTTTCTTGATGTATCTAATCATCACATTGTTTTTGTTTTGTTTTAGCCTGATGATGGAGATATAATTCTTCGAAACCCTGATTATCCTTTTCATTTTGAGATTATGGTTTCCGAGTGTATATAAAACTTATTCACCTATGAGTAGATTGGTAATGTCTATGGAAGCTTGATAGCTCCTAGTTGCACACTCATTTTAGTGGGTTGTGTAGCTCAATGGTTAGAATGTCTGTCTTGCAGTTACTTACCTGCAACAGTGAGGGTTCGAATCCCAATCAGAGAGGTTATTTATTGATCACATCAATGTGCATTATTCTATCTTTCAGAGATCTTTCTTCTCATACTTACTCAGCGAACAAACCAACCAGACGGCAGCTCTGCTTCAGTCCCTTCAGAGTAAGTACACTAGCTCCTACTCAAATTCCTTACTATGGTGCAGGATACTACAGAGGATTACAAGGTCAATTCGTACCTGTCAATAACTACCAATATTCTTTATATGCCAACAAGAAGTGTAAAATTTCTTAGTACAGTCAATGGGAATGCAGCGATCGTGTTAATAGAGAAAAAGGTGAAGTGGCAGTATGCTTTAAAAAGGATCTCCACAATATATATGTGTAAAACTTCGCTATCCTTACTCATATATGAGTAGTTAGGTAATGTTTACGGACGCTAGTTAGCTCCTAGTTGCACATTCCTTTTAGTGGGTTGTGTACAAGTGGTAGAGTGGCCGTCTTGCAGTTATCTGCCTGCAACGGCGGCAAAGAATCGAATCCCGATCGGAGAGGTCACACACACACACACACACACACACACACACACACACACACACACACACACACACACACACACACACACACACACACACACACACACATTGATTTGATCTTCACCACCATCATCAATTCCTGAGCAAGATTAGGAAGAAAGAGTTTTAAACTTTTTTCATGAAATTTCTGAATACATGAAACTGGAGATCATTTATACAAAGTCCGTTAATGATTAAACAGTAAGCTGTTCGTTATTCTTTTTAGTATTTTTCTTAGAGGAAACATGTTGTGCAATATTCTCTGAGGTATATTGTCGATACATAAATTCATATCTCATATCAAATGCTGCAGAATTGACAACGGATGCAACAGATTTTGCAAATGCTTTCATCATTATTATTAATTTTGCTGTCATAATCATTATCATTATCATAATTTTCTCCACACTCATCAACATATACACGTACGATATTGCGTGGGCACGCACCCCCCCCCCCACACACACACACAGAGGAAAAATTATGCAACATTTTCAAAACTGTATATACGTAATGAGATATTATGCGAACTCCCATCGACTTCCAAACAACCACCAAATCTTGTCTGCATTAGAATAACCCCGAGAACCATTTTTAGATCCCCTTGAATTAACTAGAGA
>NW_020869762.1:10000-12500 GCF_003789085.1 Penaeus vannamei | reverse complement strand
GAAAGAGCAAGAGATAGCAAAAACATCAGATACAAAGATTGAGGTAACATAAAACCAACAAAAAAAATATGAGTAAATAATTTTCCGAAACATTTCCCCTCCATATGTACCACTTTTCGTCTGACATCACGTTTAATCAGTTTTATTGTCCGACGCAAAGGTCAGGGTTATCTAGTCAATTGTGACTCGGGCATGAATATGTAAATGTTAATAATCACACAATCACAGACAAATGCCGCTTAATTGTGTGCATTACAACTCTATGTCAGCGCATGTGTGACTAAGTATAACAAGTGTTTATATGCCAGGACGTTTTGACTGTTGTTGTGCTTGCAAAGTATGTCGATTTGTATTCCGTATGATCAATTGCAATTTTTCGTTTTACTTTTTTTTCAACACTGGAAATTAAACTTGAAGATGAGTGCCAATCCGAAGTAGCGAAAGACTGAATCGTATTGGAAGTTGTGACTTGGTTTGAAAAAAAAAAAAAAAGATGTGATGTTGAATATTTTCTATGCTTTGATTTCCCGAGTTGAAAAGACCCAAATGATGTTTACATTTGAATTTTAAATGTCGGCATTATGCAGTGTATACGGAAATCAAACTTTTCTCCTGATTTTCTCATTTTTAAGTAATTATTATTTTTTTCTTTTATCATTTATACTGGTAATATTATAACTTGAATTGTTTTATTATCTTTTGTTAGTGTACTGATGATACTCGCATCATAATCACCACCACTACATTAACTACGATCAATATTCCTTTTAATAACCTTTGAACCTCATCTTATAGCCACGCCAATCGTTTTCATTAATCAATTTATAAATTTATTTCTTTTCTCCGTATTATGTGACTCTGGGAGACCGATAGCTTATAAGCTGTTCTAAAGATTTATTCTCAAGTCTTAAAGAAAAGGAATAAGAAAAAGAAGAAGAAAAGAAGAAGAAGAAGATGATGAAGAGAAGAAGAAGAAAGAAAAGAAGGAGAAAAGAAGAAGAAGAAGAACAAGGAGAAGAAGAAAGAAGGAGTAAGAGTAGAAGAAAAAAGAGAAAAAGAAAAAGAAGAAAAAGAAAGCTATAATAAAATTCAACAGGCATTATCTCATACAAACAGCTAAATAGCACTTTGTTTATTTTTTCTCTCTCTCTGGCTTGAGCTGAGCCTGATATTCGTAGACAGGCTTAATACTCTCTCTCTCTCTCTTACACACACACACACACACACACACACACACACACACACACACACACACACACACACACACACACACACACACACACACACACACACACACACGTTGGCTCTGTTGTACCCACAACTATCTACTACACTAGAAAAGGTATGAATGAGAATGGATATCTTCGTTTCGAAAATATCTTCGTCAGAGATATGTCTGCATTTCTGACGAAACCGATCAGACACATCTCTCGTATTGTGAAGGTATCCATTCTCATTAATACCTTTTCTAGTGTAGTAGATAGTTGCGGGATAGGCATTGCGAAGATATTCATTCTCATTCATACCTTTTCTACATTTGTCAACATGAATAAGGCTTATCTACTGCACCTCTCGTTTCATGATGACGAAATACAAAACCCTCTCTTCTTGCACTTTGTGTGAATATCGTTAATAGAAGATGCAAATGAACGATGGCTTGGTAAATCCTCCCGTGACGAGCCGTGTCGAGGTACTTCTCGTATATCAGAATAAGAATGAATTCCTGTTTGTTTAGACCTTAAGTCCATGGTTCGTTCGAGAGGGATGTTTGCCAGGTCTGAAATTCACGTTTCATGTGCGACCTCTCTTTCTGTCGCAATGATGAAGATTTAATTGTCCCTAATTGACCTTACGTAATTGTTCTTATTTCTTATTATTTTACTCTAACCATCGTTGGCTTCATCTCCTGCTCTCTACTCGAGTCAGTTTCACATGTTGCATTGCTGGATGATGTGATGGTGATGATGTTTTATTTACAATGATGATGATGATGGTGTTAACAATGATAATGATAAGTATTGATGATAATAATGCAATGAAGGATATTTTTATCATACTACTGCGGCTGATGATGATGGTAATAATGATATTAATAATCATTATTATAATATGATAATTGATTATATGATGATGATAATACTAACGTTAATACCGATGTTGATAATCTCGCAACATGAAAAGGACAAACAATTATAGCCATTATAAAGCATCACATCACGATAAAAACAAAGAAAAAAAGATATTGTATAAAACTTAAATCGCCAAAGTTTAATGTCAGCTTTTAAATAACTCTCCCACTCTGAGCCATCAAAAGATCTTCAAAGTTGGGAATTCTCACTCAATCCAAGTACCTGTTGAGTAACTGAGATCCGTCATGAGATCCGTCCCTTCCAGCTGGTCGGCGGACTCTGGTGCATCGCGGAAAAAATCCTGTTTTAATGTGTATTGTTTTCAATCGTGACGGGCTTTTCTTTACGAGGTTTTATTTTCGCTTATATCG